>DWME01000458.1:0-33452 GCA_018244795.1 Parelbella ahira ahira | reverse complement strand
CTTCCGAAGCGGTGGTAGTTTCATTTTGACGTGCAAAAAGTGTTCTATTGAACCAATTTTGAATAAATGACATTTGACATTTGATAATCATGTTTCTATCGTTTTTAATTAACACCCTTTTATTGCCTTGTAATTTACACCATAGAAATATATACCGCGTTAAATGATAATCATATCAAAAGTATCGTAATACCTATACAATTTAATGTGATGTTTATGGGAGTGTTGGTCCCCGATCGTCAGTATAATCCCGCGGCGGTCCACGTCCGTGCGCCGGTAAGCCTCTGTAATAGGATTCCGATATATACGACCGCGGCCATTAAATTATGAACCAGATCGTCGTGACATAAGTTTTCTAAGTAATAACAGCAACTACCGGTTATGTGAGCCACTTAGTGTTAATTTTACGTAATTGTAACCGTAAAGCAAAAAAATCGTAATTGTAAAGTGTGCCTGGCCCGTTGGTTCAGTGTTTAATGATTTTGAATGAGGAGCTGAAGGTTGTGGATTCGATACTCAACCGATTCAAATAACTGAAGAATGAGAACAAGTGTTTATTATGTGTCTGGGTGTAAAACACTACGTATATAATAGGTCGGTATCAGGTCTTGAGTGGAGATATCCCAAGGTATTAATATAACTGATAACGTTGAGAATAATGATTGATAAAACTGTGACAGTCTCGTGGTTTAGAATTCAGCCCTCAGAGTATGCCCTTAACCCTCCTTATTACAAGGGAAGACATGGCAGTCAACCGTGGAACTATAAAAGCATTGGTGATAATAAACATTATGGTTACTCGATACTATCTATATATGCCTGGAGGATGATATGAGACTGCATGTTATGTTATAAATTAAGAGCCTGTAATGTTGACTACTGGAGACTAGCGCTTCAGGTGTTGTTGAGTCGATTTTAATTCGTATAGTTTAGTATAAGTTAAACTTATTCGGAGTGTTTTACGGTGGTTCGAAAGCCCTAATCCAGCATTTATTCATGAATGTTTCAGTTTCGACAAAAATTTTCATGTCGAATAAAGCAAGCCAAAATTAAAGGCTACTTAGTCCGTAGAATCGGAATAGGACCATGTGCATCTAAATAGAGATTTTAAAATTAACCTATAAAATTATTCTAGATGTGGTGAAAGCCTGTTAAGATTTTATATTTCGAATATGAATTAAAACCAATGATGTTTTTTAAACAACTGCACTGGCACACACATTTCCAATAGACTCTTTTTTTTCTGCCTCAAATTTAGCGCATGGGCAACAAATGGGTTTTGACAAAAGCCCAATTTTATGTTAAAACTGAAATATATATTGAAGAACATTGAAGGGAGCTGTAGTAGTGGGGACCACAAACCAATTTCGTGGTTTGTTGAAACGTTTAACTTTCAATTGGATTTTACAACAGAGTTTCGATCGCTACGTATTTCATCTAATTCTCTACCGCTGGCTCGTATGGCTCTTGCTATATTGACTTTGTTTTCTCAGAAACTGATATCAAAGGAAAGTTTACATGAGTACTGGAAGAAACTGTTTTCTTTCAGTATTGTATAAACATGATGTTTCCGGTATCTGTTATTATTGTTATTGCTACTGTTATTATTACTACTTGATTAACATGAGGAAGGGTTAACTATACATCTCTGTTCTGCCTGTTTTCAAAATTAACGCTGTTAGGGTATTTTTGGAAAACTTCTGATGATTTTCTCGAAGAACGAACAGGCTTATGCAGTGATGTTTGGTTAATTTCCCTGTTAGAGCTTGGAGATTATTTAATATCGTACTTAGCTCAAAAATATTTCAAGCTGATGTTAACAGCCTGTAGGCCGTCTATCGACTAAGGACGCTGATTCAAATGATAGCCGTTATTTGAGGGGTAACTTGAGCTCGGGGGGTCAAAAAATCCTTGGGAGCCGAGGCAGACGGTGAGGCCATATATTTGTTTCCGGTTAATAAGGGCGGCTTTATCAAATCATTTTGAATGAATAGAGCACGCTCTTAGAGTACGGCTGTTGTGCAACTTGATCGCTACTCCCTGTTCCGCGAGGTGAGATTCACATGTTTCGTCTCGCTCTAAGAAAAATAAATCATAAGTTAGTGTAGTTGTTAATATATAATTGAAGGAAGTTATAAAATACAAAAGATGAATCGCCGAATAGACTGAGACGCCCGTAGTATATCACACTTCTATTTTATGACTGTTCCATTATTCAGTACACTTCAAGTTTTCACAATTTTACATCATCAAAGAGTTAGTAATCACAAATATAGCATGAAAAATAATATGAAAAAAAAAATGTATTAGTGGAAAAGAAGATATGGGATGTAAACCTGAACCAAACTTCATTCAAAGCAGCGAAATTAGGTATGTTAACTAAGCGTTAAAAAGTAAACACTAACATTATCAGTTAGATGAAACATTACCAAAATTACGCTCTTCTCCAAAATTCTGTTTGAAACTTAAATGCAGTTTGCGCTCGTCTGCCACGTTTTGATATGTGGCAAAGCTTTCGGAGATTATCTTCCAACGGAGGCTTTTATGATGTTTTAAGCTTCAGAAAGTCTCGCCTTTAAGTGAGAACTGAGAACACCTATTTATCTCGATACATCCCATTTGAGAGACAAAATCCTATAATCTATTTAGTCGAAGCCTACATATCTACAAGGGCGTTTACAGGATCGTGGGCTTATAAAGGTAGGGTGGGGGTCGGGGCTTAATTGAAACTTAGTCGCAGGGAGGTTTTGTCGACAAGTTATTTTGGGGGATTAGAGCGCTTGTTGGGGGCCCCCGTCTATAAAGGCGAGATTTGAAGTGCTCGTTCACACTAAGCGTCATATGTATGTGCTGGTCGTTGGCCGACGTAAATCTGTTATAAGGGTTATATTACTGGACGTAATCCTTTGCTTCTAAATCTTTTTACTCGACCATCACCATAGTACTTGAAAAGTGTTGTAGGGTGTCTTTGAAAAGCATTACTGGTTTATTGTAAAAATTTCATAGTAGATTGGAGTTATGGTATTTATGTACAATATTGAAACTTATTTCACTTGTTATGTGTTTCTATATTATGCTGTAGACTGAATAACGTAAAAAGGCGCATAGTATGACATATGTTAAAGTTTATTAACTTTAACATATGTAAATAACATAAATAACATACTTTAACTTTATCAAGAGAATTATCTCAAGAATCTAAGCAAAATTAATCTAACCGATGTTCATAGACTATACTCATAGACAAAGATGATAGTCAAAGAACTTTGAAATGATATTGCACTTATACTAACACTCTACTCATACTGCAGTAGCACTAATTCTGCTGTCTCATTATTGTAGTTCTATTAGCAGTTATTACAAGTGATTTTTCATATTACCAACTCAAACTTACTGAAACATGGCACTGACAGTACTATATCTACAATCCCCTTCGAGGTTGCCTGTTGTCCATATGTCGCAGTGATCATTTGTGATAGATTTTTGCTCGTTCTTTATTTAAACAAAAAATTATGAAAATGTAATTCTTACTAAAGTGATAAAGAAATATGATAAGTCAGCTTAAGGTGATTTCATTATAACAATGCAGCATAGTATGACAGGGGTCTATGTACATATACAGTTTGGTATAGGATGTTATTGTATATGTGTCGTCATTAGGTCTTTGTCAGTCAGTTTGCTGTCCAGTACCTACTCAAAGATCCGTTTATACTGGTTTGTCAGCTGAATTCTTCGTAGTATGTACACACACTGAAAGAGATTTTAAGCGTTTGCTTCTGTGTGGCGTAATTAATATGTCATTACAGCGAATGAGAGTGTGGAGGAATTTAGATTTTGGATTTGGAATCGGAACGGAATTTTTAGACGCGTCTGGAATTTGTGGGTTAACATTTTTGAAATTGGAATGTGGTTCACGTTTTTCTATCAAAGTTTTTGTGTATCACTACACTTTGTTCTCTGTTTTCGCTTTTGATTAAGAACACACCCTAATGTAGGTACCTATTCTTGATCAAGGTATGATTTTTTAAAATTTCATATTTAAGAAGATGTAGGATTTTTAATATACAGGATATTACAGATGTAATGAGTAATTTTGTATTTACTCGCTGCAATCAACGAGAGCTCATTTCAAAGTTTCTTGGATACGTCAGTAAATTGGCTTTACTGAAAACACATATGTACGTAGGTACGTGAGTTAAGCCATACGTATATTTCCGCTAAATGGCTAATGGCTGATGCTATTAACTATGTAAATTCTTTGGTTTTATACTGTTTTGTGTACGGAGGACAATGGCCATAGAAAATTTTAGTTGTCTTTGTCCCTTGGTCGGAGGTTATTTGTGCTGCTTTTTAAACCTATGCAGAACTTATATCAGTCAATCACACGTCATAATTATCATCAGCAATTATTACATCAATTCACTATTAAACACGGATCTCCTTTCGGAATGAGAACGGTTAAGGCTACGCTAGAAAAGTGCGGGTAGGCAGGTTTATGAAACACAGGTAATAGAGAAATTCGACCTATTTATATACAAATATAATTATCCATTCCCGTTTCAACCTGCGAAACTAATGAGGCTTTGCCGTGTTAACGGCTGAACTAACGACCCAATGGCGATTTAATTTGTTGCGCATCGCGCCATTTATTTCAATATATGTATCTATCTAAAATATATCTACGTTTAAAATTATTAACTATTGGATATATTAATTATTTAACCTATATCATTTTTACTTGACTTATTTCTGTTTTTACTTGGCCGTTCTGCGTCGTATCGCACTAAATTCAACCAAGATGGATGTTCATTACATCACACTAGGATGAATGAGTACATATTTTCACAGATCGATGATGATGATGTAAAGGGGTTAGATTATGGACGTGATTTAAAAAGGTCAAAGAAATGAATACCTTAATATCTTGCAGAATAATAATTTTAATCATCACATCAGCCTTTACCGTTTCACTGCTGGACGTAGGCCTAAGCAAAGGTGTGCCACAACACCCGACTCTCCGCAGCCGCTACTGCCTGCCTTTTTACGGTCGCCGGTCCAACGGATTCAATTCTTTTAATTTATAGAAGCTTTATAAATAAAAAAAAAATCCATTAGGTGCTACTCGAAATTTTTACTGAAGTCGAATGGTTATTCAATATTAAGTCCGCCATTTGTAAACAATAAGGGATAATAATAAGTTTCAATAACACGCTAGAATGTAATAATCGGTATAAATATAAAACAATATGAACCCAACTAATTAACTATGAACATACCTTGTTAGGCTTAGCAGTTTATTAATTAACTAACTTTGCTTTTGTGTGGTTAAGCCTTGTGTTATAGTGTTTGATTAGCCGGATTAGAATTATATTAATACTTGTTAATACACCCTATTATAATAGGGTGTAGTGTACTGGACGCCGACCAGTCAGTCCAGAAGTTCGCATCAGGTTGACCAGGATAGGAGGAGTCTCGCGCGTGTCAGCCAATATTTACTTGAAATCGTTGTTCCAATGGAATATATAAGTACGTATAAAGTATATTTCATTACGTCTAACTACTACACTCATCAAACTGTGGTATAAAAACAATCATGGTTTTACTAGCTTTGCTTGCGGTCTCATTTCTGTTAACTCCAATAACGAAATGCCCATTTGTTAAAGGGTGGCGATGGGCGTTTTTTTTTCTCGAATTCAAAAGTGATATGTTCCATATATTATTGTATGAGACATATTATCATCATGAGATTTGAGAAAAAAGTCTAGTTATAAATAAGGAAACGAATTATATAGTTAGTATAAGTTACGTATGAATACGTTAATGATTGCAGTACGAAGAACTTGCACAAGATCTGGATAGCAATCTGCTCATCTGCAAGCTACTGCTCTGTGTCACATCTAGACATATGTATATAGGTAAATATAATAATCTTAATATAACATTTGGTTCTTGCAATTATTCACCATAATCACTTGACATCTGAAATAGATGTTGAGGGATCATTATATACACAGACAGGCTGTGGATTGAAATAGGCCGATGATGATGGTCATTGCATGCCACATTTTCTTAATCATTAAATATAACATATGTACGTTGTCACACGTTCCAAATATCTATTGCTATCAAAACATTACTTGTATGGTTTATATTTGTATGTTATATATGACATTAACGACCTTAATTGAACCACAATCGCCTTCCGAATTGTTAATTCATGTCAACTGAATAATGATAGAGTTTCAGCCCTCCGCATATGTATTGTATGGTTTTGTTCGGTACTGAGTAATTCTACTATTTACGTGCCACAGTTGAGCACGATATTTACTTATACTGTGGATTGACTGAAGCAAAAAATTAGTGTTTTTCTGTCTGTCATAGAGTGAGGTTGAATGTGATTATAAAAAATTAACATATTAAGTAATTTTACTACTTAACATTTTGTTTGAATTTTTAGGTATATTACATGATATTTTGTAATACAACGTGGAAATGATGGTCGTTCGGCAAAATAGTGAAGAAACGTCTGTAACTCTGATAGAAGTAACGTTAGATGGTATGGAAACTTATCAAATAATCCGAAAACGCTTGGAAAATTGGCCCCTTCAACGTGATTTTTTTTAACTAAGCTTTATTTGGTTATTTTCGCGTTATTAAAATAAGACAATAAATATATACATTGAAATAATATAAAAAATAAGCAGAAACTATATCACTGGAGTTTTTAACGGTGTTCAGAAACAGTAGTTTTTGTTATATAAAACCAAAACTTGTGTTTTAAATGTAAAAAATATTCTTATCCTTTTGATTAGTATTATCATTTTCATAATATTATAAAACGTGATATTGATATACTATGTCGTGTGCTTACACCCTTAGAATTCGTATTAAAATACACCATCTTGAATATTAATCTCCCGACTAGTTGCGAGATGAATCGAGAAAGTTCTCAATTTAGTCAACAAAATACCAATTTGTGGATGCTTTTGAAGTTCGTCATTTTGGTATACACGAGGCTGAAAGGGGGATGGGGATGTTATTCCACTTGGAAGTTTAAATAAATATGTGTATATGAAAACTATTTTGTATGTTATGTTATGTTCGCTTTGGCGTTTGAACGAAATAAATAATATTCAGAATGAGATAACTATATGATATGTACCTATATATTATTAACGACCTATGATGGCGCAGTTTTGACAATTATTATGTTTGACACTTAGTGCGACTATAGGTAATTAATATTAAGCGGTTCTCATTTTGACGGCTGACTAGCTACAAAAAAAATACTTTTTGTCCAAATTTTAAATCTGCTATATTTTTAAGTACGAGTAGGTAAAACCGAAATCTATGAAATGTTGCATGAAAGACATAAGGCCTAATAAGACACCTATCCTCCTTATGTATACTGTAGTTGTCTATTCGTACATATAAAAGTTTTTTACTGCACATTTGCCTAGATGGGTTAGTCTTTGGTGTAGTTAGTTTTTGTTTCATTTGAGATCATTACCAAATATTATTGTAATAGACTGTCGGCGTATCTATTGGTTTAATGCACAGTTTTAATACGCGAACATTAGACTGGTGCTAATCAGCTGTACATTTTAAATTAAATAATTTAACGTTAGATAAAGGCATGTTATAGGCATAATCTTAAGTCTATAAGTTATAACGATAAATTAGCTATATCAGGCGCATTCTGGGTTTCTTTGCATTCTAAGGCTTGTAGTTAAATGTACCGTCGTAGCTTCGAAAACGATTTTGATTTTGGCTAAGTTTTAAATTGCATGAAGCAAAACTTAGGTACTAGTCTTAACGAATATACATACATACATATCTTCACGCCAGGTCCCTTAATGAATATGGGTTTAGTATCAGTTAATCGGGTACATATTAGTTCCCAGACTACCACTCAAAACGTATCTTATTTAAATGTGTAGAAATCCTGTGAACTTTAGGGATAAGCGATAATATAAATATTTATTAACAGTATATGTTTTATATCGAAGGATTTAAAGCCTTAAGTGGAACGCTGTGTTCCATGTGCTACGCTGCGTAGTGAGAGACTTGTATGAAATCAACCAATACGATCACCTAAACTTTATACTTTAACGCAGCTTTGATGGAAAAGGTTTTAACGGATATAAGTTTTTTATATATTTTGAATTCATGAAGAAGGATGGATCACTTACTATACATCTGTTGACTTCAATAAGCAGACAAAAAATATTAATCCTAAACGATATTAAATTCGATACATTCCGAATATTTATTTTACTTCGATATAATTTATGACGAGACGTTCAACAAACACCGCGTTTTTCCCCTGCACTGATAAAATAAGGAGATCATTGACCAAAAAGACAGAAATAATACTTCTGAAACAATATTAAATATTCGATACATTCGTTCGACGAAACGTACAACGAATTCATCGCGTTCGTCCGTTACACTGATGTCTGGATTCGCTACCTCGACGGGTAGTAATAAGGTAGTATAAAACTCCAAAGTGCAACACTACACTAAATTGTGCCGCTCCGTTTCACCGCTACCTTTGCTGGAAATAGACATACCTTCGTAGCTCACCTTTAATCTTACTCACTGCTTAGTTATCTCGCATATCTTTGCTAGAAAACGACCCACAAGCTCTTGTTCTGAGGGTCTGGGGTTGCATCTGACACGTAGGTCTGACTTTACTAAGTCGTATTTTCAAGACTTCATGTCACTTGCTGTAACGGTGGCAGGACATTCTGTGAGGAATCTTGTATGCTTTTAAATTGTTTGTAATGTTTTTAGGGCGTGTGAATTCTACTAATCAGGAATTGGAACATCCTGAGCGGAGACTCGTGTCCAACTGTTAAACAATAAAAGAACTGTTGATGATGATGAGAAGAGTTAAAATATATTAATTGTGTCATTAATTTTGATTGTACACCATAACTGTAAATAGGGTTTTTGAACAGATATTCCGTATTTAAATTAGCCGTAGAGCATATTTCAGCAGGTAAATAATTTTGCCATATAAATCCACCCTCTCTCAATAGAAGAATTGTATCGAGTGTCAACCCTAAAGAATGATCAAAATCAATCTTCGTTCCCAGCTTTATAACGTCAATATGGTTTTAATTAAAAACTTTCCCTTTGCTTCCTTTGTGTTTAATAGGGAACTTTGGTTAATTACCGAACTCCTTAAATAGGTTGTTGCGCGGCCATTTTCTTTTATGTTATTAAAGGCTTTTAAAGTTTGTTTAATTACACCAATTTGGCTCTACGCTGCTTCGACGTATTTTGTGTTACATTTAGAGTCTGTGCTTGGTTTCTATTGCAGCTTTGGTGGTATCATGAGTATGTACAACTGTGACAAGACAGATAGACAATAGCGCTCGTAGGACTCTTACGGTGACATATTAGGAACGATGTTATGATAGATCGTTTGTGTTTTTGAATGAGTAAGTATTTTTGGATTAGAATAAGTTAATCGGTTCTTGAATAGAGAATTGTTATCCATGTTGACTGGGTAATCTTTTTATCAAGACAACAGCAGAAGAATACTTACGGACATAATATATGTACATACAGTTACATTTAATATGTATAATATAATATATATAAAATGAAAACCTAATTATAATATTTAAAAATACATGAATGATATTATTTATAAATAGTCTTGCAGTGTCCGTATAAATCAAATCCAATTTTCGTAACCTAAACCAACGTTACAATTTAAACCAGATCAAGGATACTCCACACACGCGACATTCCACTAAGGAATTTTCAATTCGTTCACCTCTGAAATATCGTAGATGTAAAATTTCTAGACGATTCTACATCTCACTGTTTGTATCGATAATGTTATTCTGAGGCTATCAGAACTTACTTTGCTGGGTCGAAGGTTCATCACCATTAGGCCGGTAATTATTTGTTTGGGTGACCGTTGGTGGCATATTTCTGCCATTGTTCCTGTACTATAGAGCTTAGATCGAGACATTGGTTCTTTACGATCCATTAGGTAAAAATGGTTAAACCTCCCGGCAATATTTACCGGGTGTTTTAAAAACATTCGACGGACATCTTGGCCACTCATTCCGAATCCATTAATTCTCAACTTGGTGGAGTCCGTTCCAAATTTCGTATAATTGCAATAGATCCGTATCCACCTAAGGGATATAAAAAGGTTAGCAGCTAATGATAGTGACATTCCTGACGTGTACATGCGCTTCAGAGTCATAGTCACTACGATTTTTATTATTTTGCATATATGTACGTGTTTTTAAAGATCATTATCATTATAACGTCACGCCAGGTCCCTGACAGGATAGGCGGAGAGCACCGGGTATCATCTTTAACCTTACCAATCTAACATTCTTTTACAATCTCTATTTTAAAAGGTATATCCATACATTACAATTCCTTGATACTCTTTTGTCTCGGACGAGTGTTCGATGGAACGCTTATTCGCGATTGCACCCGTTTACTTCCGAGAGTCTTGGGCTACAGTTTGAGTGAAGTAAATTGAGCGCTCCTAGTGTTGAAGCGATCGGCGATGAGAAACGATTTGCGGGGTTAGGCAACGTTGGGGCATTGCTGTCGAATGTCAATACAAATATAATATTTTATTTTACAAAGTATTCAACACTTGTTGAATAGTAATAATAATAAATGATGAAACAGCTCTATACTCTGGGAACAGTTTTCAGACGAATATTTCAGTGTCGTTCATAGGACGGATTTTATATACATATGTCTATGAAATAAAACTGCTAAATGGGATATATTCCTATTACTGCAAATAAATGTAACATTATATTAAATACTCCAGCAGAGGCAGTACATCACCTCATGAGAATTATATCCTGAATAATTCCTGGGAATTAGACCAAGTGTAGCAGCTTTGGTCGTTGAAAAAATATAATTCGTCACAGTACGGGCCAGCCGGACCGGTTAAATTAAGTGAGAGTTTAATTTACCCGGATTAAAGGTGATTCACATCTAACTGGTCTCGTTGTAAAATATGAAATTTTGTGATAATAGTGTCGTTAAGCGTATAGATGTAACATTTTTGTAGCGTTCGGTTTAATTACGTAAATTTTTAAAGATATTACCACCTTTGATGATTTGTCAGTTGACCCGACGGTTAAGGAACGTTGGCCGGACCTTAGATATACATACATATGTCCTTGTTGATTTGTCGGTTAATCCAATCGATGCCCAATGGTTCAACCGACAACTTGACCTGGGAATTGTGGGTTCGATTCCCATTCAGAACAAATATTTACGTGATTAGCATAAGTATTTGTTCTATGTTTGGACGAATAAAAGAAATACATATGTATCCATATAAGTATATATTTATAAGTGTAAACGTGGTTTACCAGCTGTCTGGTTACCACAATACAAACTCCTACAAAGCTTACTTTGGGATAGATGGGCGAGGGATTAGACGTCGCAAGATATTATGATTTTATTATCATTAAATATTATATGATATTACAATAGAATAAAATTGAATTTTAAAGAGAGAGTCAAATTATTCTTAAATATATCAAAATCCATCATAAAACAGCGTTTATTGAATTTGAACAAAATTTAATTTAAAGTCGCCAAGTCAGTAGTTTCTTGTAATTACTAATGTAAAAGTGGTTATTATGACAAATCTGAAACACTAATTTTATGGTTACGTACATACTTTTTGTACGCGCGTAATTTCTGTCGCATGCTGAAAATTGCTACTATATTTTTCACCTAACGCGGCAAAAGAAATGTGCCTTAAAAAACTACACTGAGGCGGTGTAAAATTCATCGTGAGGTAAATTTCTAAATTTTCATTTGAACTTTAAAGGAAGTAGAGCGATGTAATAGGCCTATTGACAATCAAACGAATAGACCGCTTAAACACGGTGGAAATATTAAAAAAAACTGTTTCCAATTTACATTCCTGAAGTTATGATAATAAATTAATATTAATATTATAGAATTATTAATAATAATGATAATCTCATTTGCATTAGTAACACAAGGTCATTTAACTACCAATCATGCAGAGAGTCGAACCCACAGTCACCGGCTCTGCAAACAGGACTACTAACCACCAACTTCATAGGTAACACTTAACTACACTCCTCTGCCTACCCCTTCGGGGATTACAGGCGTGATGTTACGTTTGTAACGTTTCTCATTGTTGTATTTTGGTACCCATATTAATTTTCATTTTATTTTTAAATAAACTAACAGTGGTAGAAATAACACTCTGCTCTTTACTTTATTAATATGATTAATTTGTAGGGATTCCTTTAAAAGGCTTAGGTGTTATACACGGTAAGCCTCTTCCGCAAGCTAGGTGACACTTTTTCGAAATTGTTCGTTTATAATACTGATTTATAAGCAAAAATCAAATCAAGTGGTTTTCGACTTTACACTTTATGCTCTGCATATTTCATCCGTCAATATTCTATTGTAATGTATTAAAATTACAGGTTTATAAATCGTTATACAGATGTTTTATTGGGAACTAGTTAAATATGTCACACTTTGATAATATTAAGAATAATGAGATGAAGAATAAGAATTCGCATTTTTCCCAAAACACGTGCAGTATTACCTCGATTAATTATAAGGCTAAGCGTCATGATCGTTACATGTATCTAATTATATACAGTTATATATGTATAATTATATAAAGTTATAGTGACATTTTCATATTCTTACTGTACTTAAATTTTAAACATTATACATAGTTTTGATATTTTCTCGCAATAAAAGAATAAAATAGAGAATTTTATTACAATAAAATGTACATAAGTGATAACACTAACTTCGACTGGCCCGTTAGTTCAGTAGTTAGTGAACCTGGTTGCTGAGCCAATGTGAGTTTAATTTGTATCCAAGACATTTATGTGTTATGTCTTGGTGTAAAAAATATTTATATAAGCATATGTATATATATTATTATATATGTATGTACATGTATTTTTCTTAGCCTGCTGATTACGGTAATACAAGCTCTGCGTACTTTAAAATTGGATGGCCGTGATTTTTTTTTATATTAAAAGGCATGGCAAACAGACAGACTGTTCACTTGATGGTTTATGACACCGTCGCCTATAGGCAAAATGAGCGGCATTATAAATGTGTTACCTGCCTTGACGAAACGTTTTAGCGTTATGTTTGAATCACCTTATGTAATAACATAACTATAATAATACATATTATACCCATGCAATCATAAATAAATGCGTAGTATCAGTCAATGTGATTACCTTTGTATGTATCTATATGATGAAATTGATATATAAAGCATATATAAATCATTTATTCAGTGAGATGTAAGTCGTACTCGAGTACCAATGTGCCCGCGGTACTGGCGGGACGAAGCTGAAATTTCAGGACCAATTATAAACCATTTGTTAAAGAGAATTGTAACTGCTGGACTGGAAATTAGGGCTTTAATCGTTGCTCAACTAAGTACATGGAAATGTAAAATAAAATGAATATATTTTGACTGTAGCTTTAAAATACATTATACCAACCAAAGTCGTTTGTTTCTAAGTCATAATGTCTATATTTAGTCTAATAAACTGTCCATGCTTTGCTCCCTGTGATAACATAGGGATTATAATGCTCTGGTCACTCATTTGAGGCTTGACCGCACTCGCTTTTGGTATCTAATAAAATATCGTTAAAGCATCTATTAACAAATAAAACTCCACATTTATTAAATTTATCTATCTAATAAAACCCTTAGCGGGAAAGGTCCTTTCATCTCTCGGAAAACCTTCTGCTAACGATTTATAAAAAGACCCCAATCTAATTTAGGGCAGGAACACATGTCCAATTTGGGGAAGGATCAACTCGTTGGATGATTCGATTACATATATATGTATTTGTAATTAATGTTATATTCGGAAGTTATTGGGATGGTAAAAAGGTTCCAGGTAAAATGGTTAAGGGTTAAATGCATTACAGCCAAACATATTACACATAATTTGAAAGGTTTTAAATGTAGTTAACATTATTTTGTTGGTAATATTAAGAGCTAAGAGAATAAATTATATCATACGGTCAGTATTGGCATAATGTTTTGGACTTTTCCTTTTACCTCGTAGGTTCGAAGTTCGAATCCCGTCAGTTGTTTTAATTTATTGATAACATTGTAATTCTCCATTACGTTCTACAAGTTGAGTAGAAGAAGCAGTGGTCGTTCGTACGCCGCCAAGTTGAGTGAAGTCAACTTAAGTCAACTATCAACTCGTACTGGGCCCGTGTGGTAATACCTTAACGAACCTTAATCTATTTCGCCATAAAAGAAAAGCTGTGTCCAATAGTCGAATGATAAGAGTCGATAGAGATGGTATCATTTAAAAAAAAAATGGATACCATAGCAAAATATCCGCAATTATTTTTACATCGGATAATATTACTCGAGGGTAGTTTTAAAAATGCATTAAAAGGGATCACTAGATGGGTAGCGCAATGCGAATTTAGCGAATGGATATCGCAAATCAATGCAATGGTGGATGCAAATGACGCCAAAACTTAATAATCTCCGAGGGCAGCCGCTGGGGGTTTGGTACGCACTTGCTCATTAATCGCTGCTTTTAAAGTTGTATATGTCAGTTAATACTTGTGCTTTTTCATGTGTGACTGATAATTTCTATATAGTGTTCAAAGTCCTAGTTTTAGTAATCATACACTATTAAGGGCTATGACAATATTTTTCAAATTACAAAGGATTAGCAAACTGAAGTGGCAGTGGGCTGATCACATCTGTCGCAGAACCGACAGCCGCTCGACGCGCTCCAGCTAGGTGGAGTCACGATATAAGCAAAGTGGCTGGCAGTGGTTGGATGCGAAGAATTAAAGATCGAGCTCAGTGGTATGCCATAGAAGAGTCCTACCTCAGCAGTGGACGGGAGCAGGCTGATAATGATAACGATGATGATTGGAAAATTGCCAAATTATTCTAACTTCGCTACTAGCTCATGTTTACAAATCGTACATAAAGATAACATAAAACCATAATTTAGACTTCTGTGACTGGACAGGTGGAATTTATCCGTATTTGATTTTTGGTGAAAATGTTTATTTACAATGTACATTAGGAAGATAAATTTTTTAAACAATGATTTTATAGTAAATATTTGACATAATTCAATCTGTATAACAAACTGTTTTCGAACAAACTTTCCATTACCAATTATTATTATTTCAATAATTAAAATAATGTACGTCTAAGGTATGTATGTACGTTTTTAAGACATTTTTCTTCACCATCACTGCAAGTAGTATTTTATATTTTAGATACTATAAAATATTGCAAAATAAAAGATAAGCGCCAAAAATTGATTCCAATATTCTCCTACACAAAAAAATACTATAAGAAAACCCTTTTGATGAAAACTGGTACGTTAAACGAAGCAATGTCGGACCGCGTCGTTTTTAAAGCGCAGTGCGTAACCGAAATAGTGGTTGGAATGCGTATTTGCATGTAAATTGCTCGGCGACTGATCATATTTAATATTCGTTTCTTTAACTGAGCTTGTTTGCATTGCAAATGGCCGAACTGAAGTCGGAGTAATAAGCTACTGAGTTTTATATAATTTAACATTTCCTTTGACCAATAAATATCTACGCCTTACCTATATCTCTTAGCTGTTACAGATTGCTTGGAGGTTCCGCCTCTCTCATTATGAGATTTCAATTGGTGAAGATCCGTCCCTATTCATGTTGAAAAAGAGCCAGAAACATTGATATAACATAATAATAGTATGTATGTAACAACTATGTAACCATTACAGTAGCGAGTACATAATAAGCAGTCGTTTTAAAATGACGATGCTTCTCTATCCGCCCTCGATATTAGCAAAGCTCTCTGTTTTTTTACGTTACCCACATAAATGTCATTTTAGCAGTAACCTTTTATATATTTTGCTTACAGGTTACAGCTAAAAATGCATATAAAAACATTAGCAGACTGGGATTAGGTTCACAGATATAGTAAGTAGTAATGGGTATGATGTCTATTTTATATTGTGTGGCCAACGCAATAAGTCTAAAGTTATCACAGAAAAAAACAAAATAAGACATAAAATATAGCAACCGTCATATTTATCAATAGTTCCAATGATTGCGATAATAGATACAATAAACATAATCAAGACAGATAACATGTATTAATTTATGAGAAGAAAGTTTGGGAGAATCTCGTTAGGAGTTCTTTAGTAGTTCCAGTTTTCTGATTAATAGCATTTTGGTTGGGAGGGAATGGAGAGATAAAGTTCTAGAACTGGCCTGTTAGGGCGCTGCTACCAATTAGTGAAGGGCGGAATTCAATTCATACCAAATGGTATATTTTGCTATTTATTTATGTTTTTGCAACGAGTGTGTTGTGGAATGGAATAAACTTACTTATGAATTTATTATTAAGAGTACGAACGGAATGAGGATCTTTAAGAGACGCTGAGACTAAATGTATACTGCGCCGACGTTTTTGCTTCTGAGTTATTTAACTTTGATTATTTGCTTTTAGAATTCCATTTATTGGAACTAAGCCATGTTTTCTACATTTTATATGTTCATTTTTGCTATGGCTGTAAAACTTTTTATGTTGAACTGTTTGCGAATTTACAGGACTATATCTGATGCATCTTCTGCATTCCTTCAGTGTGGGTAAGTGGAGATTTGGCCTCTAAGCGATTCGTATTTTAGATGTTTTAACCTTTTCTGATCATCTGAGTATATAATGACTTAAGAGAATAGTTATCTTCTAACATATTTGTTGAGGGATTTTATTTATAAAGATGTAATAGTACTAATTATGACGTTGCATTTTTGGTTATTTAAATCGTACTTTCAAATGATTCTTAGTGTTTCAGTCGCAAATTTATTTAAGTTTTAGCTCGCCACGTACCAGTACCGACTCACTCGTTGAAGCTGTGAATCAGAACAGATGGTAATTCGCAGTAAAAAGACCGCTTATATCTCCTTACATTACCGCAAGATCTCGGTGATACGAAAATGTACTATAAACAGTATTATACGTTTTCATTATGAAAAGAAAGTTATCTGAAAGAATCTCGTTACGAGCGAAGTTAAACTCGAGTTTTGCTCCTTTGACGCTCGCGCGCACTGCGCTGGCAAGTTTCGCTGTTCTGGATTGGTGCGAGTGATAAGAGAATATGTAAATGGAACTGAAGACATTTATAAAGAAAAAAACACTTATTTCATCATTAAACTCGTCATCATCAGCCTATCACAGTCCACTGCTGGGCATAGGTCTCTACTAATGAGAGCTAATCATAAAAGTAATGTTAGAATTTTTTATGACACGGGAATAAATAGATTGTATATAAATACATGTGTCTAGATAGATTTTATACTGCGATTAACCGGTCATCAGAACCTCGTGAGTAAAGGAAGTTCACCGCGTGCAGGTGCATTTGACTTTGACTCCTAAGTAGAGGTTGGAGCTCCTGGCACCCAACCTATAATTCATAATTTATAGGTATACGTAAATTTCAAAATAACTCTTTTCTGTCTGTTAAGTTATCTTGTCAAAATAGCTGAGCCGTTTTTAATGTGACTTGATATTAAAAAACGTTCAAATGGTTTTCAAATCAATCCATTGAAGAGTTAAACTGATACCTTTTTCTGAAATGATTGGCTTATATGCCTGAATAACGGGTAATATTTAAATGATATAATACTACAAAAACCATAATAATTTATTTTCAATACGCTGTGTCTTGTCCCATGGACTGTGCTCTCCAAACTAGATCAAAGCGCACCGTCCACGACATCATTAAATGACGACCATGTGAAAGCGACCTACCAGATCAATACACATCAACCTTTTCCCTATACATATAAGATCGAATTTCCCGTAAACAGAAATCTTAAAATTTGTAATGTGTGATTGCCTATATATCTATAAGGTAGAGCCCCATTTATCCCAATTAGGCACGCTATTTTCGCTCTTATTTTAACTGCAGTAAATATGATTTTTGTGTGCATGGCTTTAGAGATATTTTAATATATTGATGTCCCATTTTCTTTAGATCTGCTAATTTGATCGTGAACATTCAAAGGACTTGTAATGGTTTCATAATTGTCGTAATTAGCATTCGTTTTCGTGCTTAGAGCGGCAAACGGTTGCCGTATATAATTGAGTCAGTTAGGGGATGATTTAGGGTTGAAACTATGAGGCGGACACAAACGTAGTCATAAAGGTACAAATGTATTGAGTAAATAAAAGACGAATATAGAATTCGTAATGCTTCATATTTTGAACTTCCTGTAACTAATGTAATTTGTATGTGTGTGTGGTATAATAGATTTTGATCAATACTCTGGAGAATGTATAACTTTCCTCAAATAAAATATTTATTACACTTGTTTTCTGTTTGACGTGGGTCCTCACAGCATGATTAGATTTAAAATGAACCAATACTACATGATACTAACTTGCCATCATAATATCATCATTTTTTGTTTTTATGTATTCAATACACTTTTAAATCATTTATGTAATAAAAGTATTTCTATCTCTATATCTACAAAATAAATATAAACTCAAAAGGGAACTTTTTCGCAGCACTCATTTTCCTATCCACGTTTTATTCGCACCAGTGTCATTATGGAAAATTGAATCAGTACCGGTCAGAGATCAAAGGCCAGTCAATTTGTTGTCCACTGTTGATTACGAGCTGCTGTTCTACCTACAATACATAGAACATAACGTTCGACATGCCTTTTATTTACGTAAACATAATGAATATTAGCTGGCCCAATTATCAGTGGCTTGTGACAATAAGATTTCAATAGTAATATTAATTCAAATGGGCATTTTTTTTTGTCTCAAATTTTTAACGATGTTGAAAATGTCCATGCAAAGATATTTATAAATACTAATAGTTTCAACGTGGTCGAAATTGCCTACAATTCGTTGAATTTTTAAGTTTGAACATTTCGTAGTACTTACGTCTTTATCATAATATAAAAATTATAGGTTTTCTTTATGAAAAATTCCATTTAGTCAATTTTTACAATGCTCCGAGCACGCAATATAAAAAAAACGCATTGAAGATAACTCTTGTAACGTATTATGATATAGATGGACTAAATTTGAATATCTTTGAAAGGGAATAAGATTAGTAACAAGTCATAGCGAAATGCAATTAAGTTGGGCAATAGATCCGCCCCACAAGGCTCAAACTGTATTCAAAGGGGAATAAAGACCAGTCGCTTGGCTACCAAGTCTGAATTGATTACAGATCGAATTGGCGACGATAGAAGATATTTAAGCGTTAATCTGATATTATTGATTAGACTTCTATAAGATATTTATTTACCTTATGTTTAGATTTTTGGACTTTACAGCAACTATACTGTCAGATGCTGTGTTATGCTTGTAAAATTAAAAGGTTTTTTGATTGAAGACTAAAGTCAAATGTAATGAAAATGTGTTTCATGAAACGATGTGTAATTCGATTACATCTTTCCGCTTTAATTGAATCGTCATCATCATCATCAGCCTATCTCAGCCCACTGCTGGATAGGAGCCTCTCCAATGATAATTACATACTAACATATGACTTTTTGACTTTAAAATCCAACCAAATTTTCAATATCACTTTCTATATCTATGCCATAACAGCAATCTTTCCACACAAAATAGCACATTAAATATGTTTAATATGTACATAATAATAAAAATAATAATCGAGCCATTTGTCATTCCATTGTTGGAATATGTACATCCGAATAGAGAAAAAGAGATGAAACACTACTTTCGGTCTAGATTGCATTTACCTTTAATCTCTACAAAGAGCTTTAGTCATCTAACTCTATCTGTGCGGGAACTGGGAGCGTTTTAGTAAAATATGAACTGAACAGGTATCATTGTGTTTCTTTGTGCAGCTTCCAATAATAGTGAGTAGATGAGATAGCCCCGCCGCTACGTCTAGAGATGGAACGTTTGATTTAATGTGTTTTCTTGGCGTTTTAATAGCATGGCGTTTTGTTATAGATACTTGTTTGGAAAATAGTAGTTTGCCTCGTTAGTCTAGCGGTTGCAAGCGCGAAAGCTGATCGGAAGGCCCTAAGCTCAAACCCCGGATAAGATCCTATTTGATTTTTCTAACTTAGATTTTCCCGTAGAAATTACTAGTAGTAATTCCGACTCTGGATCTGTAACCGATGCATGAGTATAATCTCACATAACTGTAAAGTAACTGTTGTACACATATTCCAGCAGTGTATTAACCTTAAAGCAGGTTTTTCACACGATTGGGGAGCTTCTGTAAGCACAAACAAAAATAACATTTTCATTCTAAAACGTACCGCAAACACACCGACTTCATGTGTGTTGTACACCACACACTCAAGACACGAGACCAACGTCGGACCCCAAAATCACACAATTAACTCAAATCCGCGCATTTATCAATTAGATTACCTCCTAAACAAACATCGCGCTAACAATTGTTAACTGTACAGTTAATTGGACTCAGTCCTGTTGACAAACATTTTCGACATTACACTTTAACACTGGGACATAAGATACAAAATCTTTTGTATATTGTTATCCGAATCATAGGAATTACAAAAGGTTATAACATGATCCTTATGCCTAAAAGCTTAAGGTTCATATTTGATTAATGGAGTGTGATGAGTGTGATTGCAATGTTGCCTTTACAATAGAAATGTCAAAGATACATTTATGATGAGGTATGTACAAGAGTTTCTATTGCACTTTTATTAACATCCTCACATTGTTTTTCTATTTCAGTTGCTAGTTGAATTATCTTTGCAGTTCTGTCTTAAAAATTCAGTGGACAGAATGTGAATACATAGAGGTAATTTTAAGTGTTAATTCTTAGTGATACGGCAAGATAGGTTGATGTAAACTCTAACGTATAATAAATTATATAAAATTGAATTATGTTATTGGGAAATAATTAAAATAATTTCGATTATATAACAGCTCGATTAGATAAATAAATAGGATCCTCTATTAGACCAAGGCATTATATAAGACATATTAGACACAGGGCAAGAAGAGACAGATAGAGAACTGTTGGATTCCACGCTTCAGGACTTATGTAACGATTTAAAAATAACTTCAATACAATGAACCAAACTTGTCTTCTCGCCTTGAAACTTCAATATAAAGACTGTTTCGTTGGTCGAGCGGTGGCCAGCGCAACTGCCGATCGAGAGGTCTTGGATTCAAATTCCGGTTCGAGTGCTATTGG
This sequence comes from Parelbella ahira ahira, assembly GCA_018244795.1. Taxonomy (NCBI): domain Eukaryota; kingdom Metazoa; phylum Arthropoda; class Insecta; order Lepidoptera; family Hesperiidae; genus Parelbella; species Parelbella ahira. The sequence continues at coordinate 12,198 of DWME01000458.1, read as the reverse complement.
ATTTTTCATGGAAATAGGCTCACCACCTATTCCATGGACGTAAACGTAACTGGTGAAACGTGGAGTGTACTACACGCTTCTACTTACTCCTTCGGGAATTACAGGCGTGATGTTACGTTTTTTTTACAAAGTATAAAAAAATACAATAAATTAAGCTGTTTATACCTCGTGAATCAAATATGTATATATGTACATAGGGTACATAACAAAGTATATAGTCATAACATCGTCAGAACATACCTATCTTCCAGCGACTTAAATACTAATACCGAACTGATAATTAATCATAATTGCTGAATAGGAACCAATTGGATTTAATATCACAAAGCGTTGTCTAGGTTTGGCAATAATCCGCTGCGTTAATTGATTGTGTTCTAGTACGTTCCAGTGGCTCCCAAACTATTGCACGTGGGATTACACTAGTGACAATACTTGTTGAGATTTAAATTTACTATGTGTTCAATTGATATAATTAATAATTTATTATAATAAAGGTGGAAAAAGAATACGTCCCCTGACCTCACGCTGGGATACTAGGGTCTCATAAGAGGCGACTAGTCCTGGCATCGGTAAATCACGGTATAGCGCGGTTAAATGCTCTGGCCGCTTACAGGCACCAGCGTAAGCAATACGAGAAGCTGTGCTTTGCGGTCTGCGATAACGACGCCCAGATTGAGGGTGATGGAAAAAAAATTCAAGGGAATCCTATCGTTTTATTAATACAGATATTAGTAAGTTTATCTGTACATTGCTCATTCTAAGTTTGATTGCTTTGGAACGCACTCATTCTTGTGCATTAAACTTCACCGAAGCTTGTTAAACGTCATCTGAGCTTGTATAACCAGATCGTAAGCATATTTTTGTTACATGGATTACTAACTCGTGTCTGCGCAATCAAGATTGAAAGAGTATTTTGAACTTGCACCAGGACTCCATGTGTGCGAAGTAGACTGACTTATTTTCAGCAGTACTTGCGACCAATTCCATAATTCAAATTAGTCTTGTTCGTACATTGACATTCCATATTTTCAACTTTCAAATTTAATTTCACCGAGTGACTTTGCACCTTCTAACTTTCACGAATCGTATGAAGGCAGTATAGTATCTTGTTTCTGTTCTTTGGTTTAATCTATTAGACATAATGACTTTACCTTCAACGCAAAACTTTGACAAGCGTTACTCGACTTCACGCAATTAGTAAAGGTTATACATATATGCTTCGTGTATTTACGCTTCGAGAGTTCTTCATACGACAGTTCTTATTAGATTATATTAATAAATTAACGTCTGACGAACCTCAGATTTGATGTTGTTACTGGAGACATTCGGATACTGGAGACATTTCCATTATTGCTTGCCTACACAGATAAATGTTAGTCATTAGTGCGTATATAGCCTCTAAGCCATATGGTATGAGGCACAAAAATTCTTGTTGGATAGCAATGACATTTTTCGCAATATTATGCATCGAATTAAGCAATTGCATTCATTATTAGTGCCTAATAATATTCGTATGTAATCACGTGAAAAATTAAAAGATTTGAAGCCAATAATTTCTCATAATTTCACATTTGAAGTGATGATATCTATATTATATCATAATACTTTTCATTACATATACAATACATGTATGGACCCTATGATGATATATAAATCGCAATTTTTAATAATTTTATTTAAATATCAACGTTTTGCCCAGAGCATAGCGTGTTTTTACCTATATATCTATAAGGTTATAAGAGAAATAGTAAACACAAAAAAATAATTTCCGTTTTCCCCCTGGATTTAATATAAACGTTTTGCGAATTTCCATCCGTCAAATGGCTGATAGACAAATTTGTAACTCAATTGCTTCAAAGGAGAATAATATAAATGCTATTTGCGTAAACATAAAAAAGTCTAATACAGTTTCCTTTGTCAATATACAATCGTCTCCTGTCGGCGCGTACCCAAGAAAAAACGGGCTTGGACCAAAGAACTAGAAGGTCCAAAAGAGACAAGGTTATATTTTTATTTCAACGGTACAAATAGGCGTTTTTGACAATAGAGCGTTCTCGAGTGAACGCACTGATACCTGTGTAAAATCAGTCGTAGAATCAATCTATTTTGATAAACAAATCTAACGTGTATCTATGAGATAAAATATCTTTCAATGTTGAAGTAATGATCAAAGAACAAAATTAGTACGTACTTTCTTAAGCGTTTATATATACCTACATACATATTATGTACATATATGTTTCAATGGGTGTAATTTGGTCCCGTTCAGTGTACTTCGAAGTTCGCTTTCAGTATCGGTACTTTTTTGATATAAAGTTAAAAATTTGATTAATAAACTAGTTCGCATAAGCTTAGAGTAATCTGTATTAGATATATTTTTGTGTAGCAGAGTTGGTACTATTATCTTTAATGCTATATATTGAAAACAGCACGCTTCTTAGCCACCGTCACATATACATACGTATGCTTAAAAAGTTATTTTGTTTCTTTATTGTTACTTTTTTCAGTGGCGCATCCAGTACCAAAATACGTCCTCTTTTTCCATTCGTGTACAACTTTGGGGTAACGACACGTGTTTCGGGACTTATATATTTTTACGGCGCACCTGAAAATGTTATTTACAGGTCTAAAGAAGCGATTTTCAGTTCCCCTTCACAATATTCACCAGACGTTCAGGATGTACTTTGATATTGGATTAGAACCCCGACCATTTCTCCTCCGATGCAAATGGGGGAGAATTCATTTGGTGTTTGAATGAAATTTGGTGTCGCTCGTGATATTTCTTGCGGTTTTTGTCGTGGGTTTCCATTTAAGTGACCTACTTGAATATTCTTCAAAATAGGCACTGTACATTTGCTACGTTTACATTTTGTGAAAATTGCTACCCGGATGTTGTCTCGTATCGAAATACTGTCGTTATAACGTAACGTCACACGTATATACCCTGAAGGGGAAGGCAGAGGATTGAAGTACACTCCCATGTTTCACCAGTTACGTGTATATCTTACCATAGAATAGTTGGTGAGACTATTGCCATACACCGGACACAATTCTAAATTAGAAAAAACCCCAATAGCGCCCGACCCGGGATTTGAACCCAGGACCTCGCGATCGGCAGTCGCGCTTGCAACCGCTCAGCCAACGAGGCAGTCAATAGTTTTATGCTAAGGCAAAATTAATCGTCATTCAAATAGTCTATACACGATATAAATTATGTATAAATTCTTCGTGGAAATACAACGAGATTCAGTATAAACTCGTTATATCAATGTTCATATATTTTTTCAGAATATTCGTGAATATTCTAGGAATTTATGTAGGTATCATTTGAATGAACGTATAAAAGTAAACACGCGATAAATGGCAAATTTCAAATATAACGATATTCAGAAACAGCTCTGAAATTTCATTTTGTCTATATTTAAGCTGAGCAATACAAGAGCCTTCAGCCCTAGCATCGTACTCAGAACAATAATGGCTATAAAAGTAATGATATGTCATTATAACATGCGAGCCGTTTGGCATACAATACGAGGTACATACCTACGTGATAAGAACAGTTCTTTTCGTTAATTTGAAGCTTAGCTTAGAATTCATAGCTTAGTGTTTTAGTGTGAACAGATATTTAAGACAGGTAACATGACAATAATTTGGTTATAAAGAAGTATGTGTTATTTTTTATTCAATTTTAATTTGAAATATATTAAACGTAATGTTACGCCTGTGTGTCTCTGGAGAGGTAGGCAGATGAGTGTAGTACACGTGCGTAGTTGCGTGTTATGTCCCATTATAGAATAGATGGTGAGCCTATTTCTATACACCGCAAACAAGTCCATAATCCGAGTTACTAGGAATTTTAAGTTAGAAACTACAACAGTCCTCGACCCAAAGATAGAACCTAGAATTTTTCGATCAGCAATGGCGCTTACTCGACCAACGGGGTATGTAGCTGTGAAATAATGAAAATACTTATTCAAATATGTATTTGTATAAGTATTGGGTTCTCGTTCAGAAAATGCTCACCGAAATGAAAATGTTTACCTATTTCTCGAGATCTGCTGACACTTGACGAGACGATGAAGGGGCTGGAGCTTTATCAATCAACGTCAATTCAAACAAAAATATATCCAAGCCCACCTATTATTCATGTTATGTAATGTTAAATACATAAATAGTACACAAAAGTAGAAGAAAATACAAGATATATTTTTAGAACAATATTCTTTATCTAAGCATTTTTACTTAAGTGCAATATTGATACAAATAATAGCACATACGTACATTCAAGAACTCTGAATGCTACGCTCCCTAAGCGGCCATATTGCTTTGGACATGTTCAAACAAACGGACGTGACAGGGAATTCTATCGAACAACGGTATATTGGGTGGCCACTAATATTTGTGTGGCAAGATCTTCTATCGTGAAAATATCATTTGTGGGTATGAGCAGTTTGTTTATCGTTCGTTGAATGTGAAGTTATTTCTTGCTTTTGCAGTTACATCTATTGGTTGTTATTACCTTTTTGATTCCAAGCATCCTGCCTGTGAAGTACCGGACGTGACGTCACTGATTTGGGTCTAAACGTTGATGGAAAAAAAATAAACACAAATCCAGTGCCACAAACGTGCTTTATTAATACACATTGCATTGTCCATTACACTATGTACAGCGAGCCAAGCGTTACCCGGGGCAGCGTTTTACATAGATATAATACATATATACTCGTTCCTTACATTCATGTACTTCGAATACAAATACATTTAATCGCGTAACACTAAATAACGCATGAAAAACATCAGTATTTTGCATTTCGACTACAGTGTCAAACTGAATGTTACTGGTGACATTATTTTATTCGGCATTCGTGTGTGAAGCCTCTTACGCACTATCCGTTGTTGTCGGATTCCAGTCACTGGTAGAATTTATCTAGTTAGATGTGTGCTGTTGGCAAGGTTAAAAAAAATTGAATTGTGTTGTACACTACAATTTGTAACAGCTTAAGGATAACGATCTGAACTGGGTGTGCTCTGAGGTAGAAATTCATTTGTATGTAATAAAATTACTTCAGACGAACTTAAAAATTGTAAATTGTATAAACAAATTCTAATGAATCACTATTTATCAGATCAGAATACTCGTAGTTTGCTACATTTACTGATATTAAACAGCATACGTGAATGATGTAATGTGAAATCAAATTCGAATTTTATTAATTCATTCAATTTTGTAGTCGCTTCTTGGTAATTCAGTTTGTATATTTCAATATTTTTGTAGAAACTGACAATAAAGCGGATGGTGCGTAAAGAACTTTACTTCGCGGAAATTCACAATTAATTGAATATTAACAATTTTCATTTGTAAATATGTAGATTGTTTCATTATTTATTTTGCAGTATTCAATTAATTGAATTGAAGAGAAACCAAACTAATTGCAAATAAAAATACAAAGTTTATTTATTACAACTACCAATTAGTAACATTTTGCAAATACTATTACCAAACGCATTATTTTCCAAATGATTTATAATATAATATTGAATGTTCATATGGACGGATAGGCAAGAATTTAAATTAGTGACAAAACTATGTGATATAATAAACTGTTTTACATTTAATTGATTAATGCAACTTGATAGCGTCCATAATTGAAATTATACGAGTACCAATGAACGTGTAGTACCTGATTATGAAACTGAATTTACATTAAAAATAAGCAAGAATACGTTTAATAAATCTTCTAATACCTTATCGTAATATTCTGTATTCATGTCTAAAAAAATTACAATCGATTTTGTGTCTTAATCCTAATAATCTTTTTCCAAAAGTGATAGTTTTCAAACAAACGAAAACCGTGTTATGCTTAATGTAAATGTTTACATTTTAATAGTGCGATTTTTCAATTATATGGCCTATAAAAATATTTTTTTTCATTGTTCCTTTCTACATAACCAATTTAGGATAATTCACACACTGCGATATAACGATATTCGGTATGTTACTAAAACACAAAAGAACATCAACTTCACACACGCTATTGGATGATGGTTGGATGTACAATTGTTTCATTAAAACAAAATAAAACACAAAAGTAAAACAAAAGAACGTCAATATCACATAGGGTTTGGATGATGTTTGGATTTACAACTGTGTCGCTGAAAAACAGTAGTTATATTCAATCTGCTTGTTGGCAGCAAATAAAACAGATAAATGTATTAGTGTACAAACCGCCTCGCACATCTATACTCTACACACACAAAACAAAAATCAGCATTCCTAATTAAATTAATCCTATATTTTTAGGTACGGGTAACATTGGCAAAGTATAAGTGACGTTTTATTATTATTTATTTTCATTAGTAGTAAGCGAGAGAACGCAACTTGTTTACAAGTCAGTACCTAAATGAAAAGTCACTGCACAATGCATCACAAAATTCGCTAACCTATATTATCTACAAACGACAAACTTAACTAGAAACAAAAAAGGGAAAAATAATGAATTAACAACGTAAGATGTAACCATATCGCCCGCAGTTCATAACGTAATTACACAAGGAGAAAATCTCACAAAACTATACAATAAAAGGCCACAGTAGCTGCAATATGCCACTCCACCATAATAATGTTAAGTCACGCTTAACGAAGTACCACTGAAACCAAAGCAACACGGCAGAACTACAAAGTGGATGTTAAAATCCATATTTTTATAGATATAAAATCGCTTAATCATCGTAATACGCGATTTTTGAAAAATTGCATCTAGTATGACAAAAATATTGAAGAAAATAAAAGAATAAATTTATAAAACACGTGTACAAAAGAAATTCGTACTCCGTTCATAAACAAATTCTACTCAAAGCTTGAGTCCTACAAAAGTGGGAACAATAAAGTTAATTTGACATTAAATGGCTACCAATACCCACTATGATATGTGAAAACCATTCTATATACACTAATAATGAAACAGAAAGTATTTTTTTTATATATTATGAGAATTCCGTGCCATAACAACTTATCAGTTTAAAAAAATACTTCGGAAGTACTAGAAGATACATAGTATATTATAAAATAAATATAAATGCAACACACATACTGACAGAACTAATAATACGTTTATTATGACAGCGATTCATAATGGAGGTAGGTGTAAAATATTATATTGATATAAGAAGTCGTAACTAAGAATACAAGGCACGTTTTTGGACTTTAAAAGGAACTTGTTCAGATATGGGTTGTAAAGCAAAAAGTAATCAATTTCATTGAATACGTGTTTTCCAATAAATGAATTAGAATTATAATGTATTTAGTTCTATTAATAAAATTATTTGAATAAAAAGCTCCTCACCTACCTACTTCCACTAATCTATAATTATCTTTTTTTATTAAAATGTGTTTTGACATACTACATGCAGCAGAATTTTCAATTAATTGAATAATACTAGAATATATTAGTCGTGTTGCAAACAAATAATTACATAAAATAAACAAAACGTATGAACAAGTATAATTGTGTTACTAACATTATAGAATATTGAATGAAAAAAAAAACAACACAATGCATTCATACTTAACACATTAAACTTATTGTTATATGAAACTATTAGAACTATCCACCGTACAAAACTATCAGCAGATACACCAAATACATACATATATCCGGCTAGTGTTTCTAAGGAGAAAAGTATGCATATATGCCTACAGAAAATAAAAATTACAGTATAGAAGTACCAACGTGTATACTTGCTACCCTTGTGAACTGATTTGGAATCGATTTCCATAAAACTTCGTTTATTCTCATTTCAGGGTATAATAGTCCACATCGTATAATTTCCTGTATATACAAATGTAGGTGTCAGACCAAGGTCTCTTAACTTACATTATGCACAAAACCATATGCCACTATTACATTATCATTACAATAACCGATACAAAGCCTAGGCACTTACGGTAAATTTAATTTGGCATACTATATAGTTCCTTTAATGTATTGTTATAGATTGACTTGCGACTGCGGTCTGCGGGTTTAAATCACAGCGTCGATGATAGTTACAAATACCGACTAGATATATGACTTGTCTTTAATATGGCAGAGGCTACATTTAATTGTGGTTGCTTTCTCTTATTAAAATATTACGAAATAGTTATTACGAAATAGTTTTAGTAACAGAAAATGTATTATTTTGGTATGAAATAATATGGCAACATCGTTTACCTATACAATGTTATTATGACATTGTGCAGATAGGCAGGGTTGCCATTGATTTACATAACACAATTTATTTTATGTAATAAAACTCTCACCGTCAATACCATTTATATCCTGAAGCGCAGGAGTTTTTTAGTGGATCTAAGAAGGAAATCTTTTTATTATCTATTATTGTTTGATTCAGTCATTTTTATTTGAAACAAGGTAATAATAATTATGTAGTACATATGCGAGCATGTGATTGCACAATCAATAAGGTCAGTAAGACACTAACACAAAAACGATACATCTTTAAACGCATGACGCACACCGCTATCGCAAGTCGCAAGTGTAAGCTATTAAACACCACACCTGCGATTTCATACTATGCATTAATCTGTACAAGATTTAAGTAGAAAGTTTAAAGGAAAATGACCCTAATTTATACTAATACATTGTACAAATTGTGATTTACACAAATTTAGACATTGATTGGTTTATACACATGAATGCAATGAGGGTTGAAAATATTCTGCTTTTTCAATGATTATAACACTTTTTGATTTTTCTGACCACACTCTAAAGGTTGTTATGTCATGATAAAATTACTAAAACATATTCACATTTCATTTTAATTTTTCCCATTTCATACTGAACGATATTTGGAAATTTAAATGAACGATTAACCAAACTTTGAAGTAGATACAAACAAATATAATTTTGCCAATATAATTTTATGTAATCGAAATTGTTTAGCGAAACATTCTATATTATTGTGAATATGAAATTAAAAGGAAAATTGTATTATAATTATTCTATAACTGCTTTTTTACTGAATACTTATATATAATTTAATTTTCCAAATGTCACTCTTGACGGCTTCAAATTTAGAACTCATGGAACGTTCCGATTCAAGGATTACAATTATATAAAGAACGATTTTATTCCAGTGAAGTGATATAAACTGATTAAATACGTCGCAAAACGTGATTTCGATCCGTTTCACACTATCGCTGACGCAGTATTCAGTCGATGTGTACGTTGCGAGTGTGCTGTTTCTTTTATCTTTCACCTGAAGCATTTTTACTGAGAATACATGTTTGCATTTGAATATGCTTAATTTGAAAATGGAATTTTGAACGTATAGGTCTTTACAATTATATTAGACGTAATTTAAAACTATTTAAAAATTAGTATTTTGGATTTCATTTTAATAATAATTTGTTGAATGATAAATAGATTTTAGTTGTCTGTTTTACTATCTCATCATAATTACAACGTTATCTTTATCGTTTTGATGGTTAATTTTATGAGATATTGTTATCGCTGAATACTGCGTCAGTTTTTTATAAACAAATTTTAGATAGATAACTATTTTATTGTCACAAGGGCTTACAATTTGGTACAGCGCAAAGCACGACACTTATGCTAAAGGATTTACTTACATATTGACTGGTATGTCACAGCACGCTTTGATTTCCACACTTCAGTGTAAATACTCTCACAAGACGAGAGTGTTCGTGATCATTCTCTCATCGACCATCGTGTTGGCGGCACCACACTCCGTTATTAAAAAAAAATTCAAAATTACCTCGATATGTAGCTAGGTAATATATTTAATTATGTACTCGTGAAACCATTAATAACTAACCAAACATCAACCGTTCAAATCAATGGGAAATCTTTTTAAGCAAAATTCAAAGGAACGAAAAACAAACATATGTATTTCATAGACTTCGCATCCATTTGAACGAAACACAAAGAAAAAAATTAAAGTTGTTCTAATTCTTCTTATACTTTTCTTCCCATTGGAAGAAGAGAAACATGACACAGAAACTGTACAAAGTGCACAGACAAATACTTATACTCTTAAACTCTAGACGAGCAAAAATCGTTTTCAAACATCGGTCGTTAACGACAAGATTATAATTATTATTCAAATAATTAGAACAATATTAATCTTGGGAATCATTAATGAATTATAGACAAAAAAAACAATAATGAAGGAAACGAAAACAAAATCTTGTAAGCTCATTGGTTCACGAGTGAAGAACATTATTAAAGTATCAATCAAATTCAACATTCGATAAACGTAAGCTCTCAATATTGAGTCTTGAAGTACTAATATTCCATATAAACGAAAGAATGAGTCTTCAAGGAGCTCTTACCGTTCAATCGACATAAATCTTTAATGACTACCAATAAGACGTAAAATATTCATTGCGTACCCAATATGAATTGTATACATAATAATAGGTAGTCAGCAATATACATATATGTAACTTATACTTAAAATATCATAATGATATGAAACATCGCAAACGACATACAATTATTTCTTATAATAAAGATCAAATGTCCTTTAGGTCAATTGAAAAGATCACTGTCACCGTGGACAGTTTTCTGACAATTTTATTTCAAAAACGACATCACAGTACCACTGTAATGAAATCCGATATCACCGTTGCACGTGTTGTCTAGCAGTGTACTTATTGTAAAATTGTAAAAATAAAAAAATATTTTTATTTTTACAATAAGTACACTACGTACGTTTACGTAAGTACTTATTGTAAAATTGTAATATGTATTAACAATGCGATATTTTTAAGCAACCAGTAGCCGTTTCTTGATAATTCCTATAAACGTTAGTAGCCTTAACTCAAGCTATTCCTAATGAAGGAATTTGAACTTAACACTTGTCTTTAATATTCTGCTTTGTTGTTTAACGCTTGCGATGTAACAAAATCCTTTAATGGAAACATATATAGAGTGTAGGGTTTGCTGCTGTTGTTATCCCTAAAGTAAGGTCTATTTATTGGACACATCCGGGTACAGTGATACTAGAGCTATACGTGCGTTGGATGTAATTATTAAAATGTAAAAAAAAGCTAATTTACACAAAACACGGCGTAAAGTGCTTATAAAGTTAAATATTAAGGCTATAATATATTGTACTATCGTGAGAGCACATTATAATGAAAAACCACAGAAGCTGTAGGAAAAATAAAAGTGTGAAAGAATTGATACGTCTGCTCGTAAATCATTATTATTCGTTACCAGAAATAGCTAAACAGTCCACACCATATATTGTACTGCAAGAATGTTGACGCAATGAAAAACAAATGGAGGATTATGTAACGGAGATTGTCTTGTCTCACTTGTCTGATTACATGGGGATTGTTCCCTCTGGCCGGGAACTGCCCAGTGCGGTAGAATTCTTCTAGCATCTTGTCCTTCTCTATGAACCTGTCATAAAGCCATTGGGTCATCCCTTCTGTGTCGGATGGCACCTGCAAATTTATTGGTTATTAAAAATTTGCGCCTGTAATTCCCGAAGAGGTAACAACAGAATACATTTTTACTTTCCACCAGTCACCTTATAGGTCCCAAATTAGAATACTACTAGGAATTTCTAGATAGAAAAACCAAATAATATCCGTCTCGGGAATCGAACCCAGAACCTCTCATCGTCGTCACGCTTGCAACTATTCGACAAAGGAAGCAGTCAAAAGTTAAAAACGTATAGTATGTTTATAACATTCGTAAACAAATATAAAAAAAATCAAACATTCGAGAAAAGTTTTACATCGTACTTGTAACGTTTTCAGTTTAGTTTGCTCACCTCGGTGCTAGGATAAAGACGGTAGTGGAGATGCGTAGTGCAGGAAGGTCTGGTCCCGCAGACCACGTCCTGCAGATGTAGCGGTATGCGCTCCGGGTAAGCGATGGTGACGTCCAGCACCCACTCTATACTGTTACCAGATTTGTTGTCGACTATCGTCTTCACATTGTTCTGGTAGAAGTTGTTATCTGCCAAGAGGAGTTGAAGATAAAAAGAGGGAAATGGAAATATTTTAGGATGCGTAACGAACTATGGCTTTAATCCCACTCATAAAGGTAAAAAAACGTAATTTCCCATCTGTAATCCCCGTAGAGGTCAGCACGGGAGCATAGTACACTCCCATGTTCAACAGTTAATTTTACGCCCCACCATGGAATAGATAGCCCATTGCTA
>DWME01000457.1:0-33455 GCA_018244795.1 Parelbella ahira ahira | reverse complement strand
ACCCTCTCAATATGAGAGGAGACCCATATTCCAACAGTGGAATGACTATGGGTCGATTATTATTATTATTATTTATTTATGTATCGGTTTAACTCACATATGCTTTTCGGAATGGTCCGACTAATTTTGAACCTATACGAGGTCCTTCATGGGCCAGCTTTGTCCTTATATTGGTTCATAAATAGTCGCTATATCCTGTAAAAACCGCCGCCTAGGCGGGGTGTTCATCACCTTGGGGCAAGAGAACTGCTCGGATAGAGAGGAAGTCCTCGAGGTCCGTAATCCTCACGCAGCGCCATTAGCGTCGCAGCGCGGGACGACATCCATCCATCTATCCCGTAAAACATACAATACATACGTGAGTTAAACCGATATACAATCATATGTAAACAAACACTCATGAGCCATTTAATATAAAATTAATATTTGTGTTATAAACAAGCGTATTTGTTCCATGTTTGGGAGAAAATAGTCCTCTGTAAGTCTGGATTTAGTATCATAACCTGAACGATATATCTAGCACGGATTCCGTCTTATTTGAGACTATATGGCCGTGTAATGACTGTTTGACTGATAAAGAAAATATTAACGAGTATACTGTTACCGAGTATGATAATATAGGCTGTTAATAAAAAGGGTCTCTATGACGAAAATGAGATTACGTTGAAAAACGTTCAAGATAGCAATTGGTACTTTCTCGTAAGTCGTCTCACATGAAAATTTTATTACGCGCGTAAAGTAATTATGTACATGTCCCGGAGCATACATAGTCAAATCTTATTAGATGATATTGCGTTGCGAATAAATAATGACCATATTTTTGGCAAACTAATGAATCTCACTTCAATTTTCAATTTCATTTTGGCAATTAATTAACCTCAATTAAATTCTCATCAATAATAAAAGGCACCCATAGTTACAAAAGGAGGTATTAAAATCAATAAAATCATTTATTTGAGACTGGAGAATGAAAAACAAACTTAGTTTACTAAATGACTCACGCGTGCCTATTGCATTGCATACACGTTCACGGAATTAGGGCGGCTGAGAGACGTAAGGGTTCGGAGTAGCAGGGCGGGGCGATTAGGGGCGGCAGGTGGTCTCCTGTCCGACGGAATTCGGACAATTTGTTTCCAAAACTCCGGGCCGCCAATTGAATGCTAATGAAAGTTATGAAAAAGTTTCTTTTCTAATGTTTTCAAATTATTCGCACAACTTTCGGTGAAAATTCAAATGACGACGTGTATACAAGGCTTTTCTCTTTTTCATGAGATCGAAAGTTCGTAGCGAAGTACGTACAAGGAATTTGTGTTGCGTTCTAATTTTAAAGATCGGATGCTTTTGTTTGAGCACAGATTTCTTAGCGGCTTTTGATTATCTTGGGCTGATTTGCTGAACAGAAGTTTGGCGTTGGTGTGGGCGGGAGAATCTCCAGTATCCGTAGTGTTCTTTTCGGCTGTATCGCCTTCATTGTACTGTTATATCTTGACAAATATTTTACTACTAATCGCGTTTCGCAAAGATTTCTTGTACACCAGGCTTAAATTTTTCCAGTCTTACATTTTCAATCAACGTTCACTCAAGCTTGTAATTTTGGAAACTTTGTAACAACAATATTCCCTATTATGTTTCCGTATTATGTTTTGTTACACTTTTAAAAAAGAAATTATATTATAATATTTTAAGTAGAATTGAACATAGGTTACTACGTATTAAGTTGACGTAAACGTAGCTGGTGAAATGTGGGAGAGTACTACACTCCGCTGACTACTCCTTCGGGGATTACAGGCGTCATGTTGCGTTCGTTGCATTTAAGTTAATTTTTTGATTACATTTGGTCGTTCGTTTGTTTCTTCGACAACATTTTATGATATTTTACTCTGAACGTACGAATTTCTTCGATATTCTACCCACCTACGATATAATGTAGTAACAGGCAGAGCTAGCGCCAACTTCCGGGATAACGAATGTTTTATCTCGCGCACCCTTCTGTAAGCACTCCGTCACAACTTCGCTAAGCCGATGCTTTGTCAAAACTTGCATTCGAACCGAGAGTTATAATAATATAATTATAACTTTGCTTACGAACTGTTAAGTTCTGAAATATCTTATAGGACACTCGCAGTTTCATTTGTTATGAGTTTGTACAGTATTGAATATTATGAAGGTGTTTATTTAAGATTACTTCCGCTTTCGAAATGGGATTATTATGATTTTCAGCGTGGAGAATTTGTAAGCAAGCGTGTTTTGTTTAATTTTAGAACTGGTTTGAGATGGTTTGTGGTTTCCTTTGTGTGCTTTGGTCTATTTAAGGTTGTTATGTCAATTACCGTGTCATTTACGGTGCAACGTGGGAGTGCACTACGCTCCTCTGTCTACCCCTTCGGGGATTACAGGCATGATGTTACGGTTATTCCTATAAAATAAAATGTATACAAACCAGTCGTCATCTCGTAGCTTTATTAATCACTCCTACTCCTTTCCGACAAAAAACAAATTTCCAAGTTTCTAAGCCATTTAGTTCAGTAAGTGGTTTCTCCGCGCAGGCTTTCCTCAAAACCGCCAAAGACGTTTTAATTCCTTCGGTACAACCGTCGTGCTACACTCGATAATTGAATTTTCTCCGTCTCTCCTTCAACCCGAGTTCTCGAGAACACGATCTTTCGCAACGCGTGCCATAACGTCTTTCATAAATTTTTCTAAGATAATATATACATTTCACATTTTATAAAAAAAACGTAAAATCACGCCTGTAATCTACGAAGAGGTAGGCAGAGGAATACCGTCCAACGTTTCGCCAGTTATGTCTTACGTCCCACTATGAAATAGATGATAAGCCTAATCATTCTGATTAACGTATTATAAAATAGGGACGTGTACTCCTGCTGGGGGCATGAGCCGTATAATTAAACGTAAAAAAAACCCTATTATGTTTCATATTATTAAATAAAAATGTAAAATATCACGACGTCACGTCGATGCGATTAGTGTTATGTGCTCTCTGATATTAGGAGAGAAATAAAAAAGATAGTAACTTAACTCTTACAATAGAGCGGCCGCATCAGTTTAATTTTGAGAATGTGATATATTCACAAAAATTAATATTTAACATATAAAAGACAAAAAGATAAGATACAAAAAAAGAAATAGAAAACGGCATGTGATAAACAGTACCTACTAATAATTTAATTATTATATTCTTCGGTTCTAATGGGTAATGTATTTTAAGTTGCCCGTCTCAGCGACCGCAAGCGATCTCAATTAACAGTGTTACAGTAAGCCTCGCGTTGAGCTGGAACTCTGGTACCCGCCGCAACCGATGCGATTGAGCTTCCCTCTAGCGGTTAAATGTGTATAATTGAGTACTCAATCATATCATATGACAGTCATGTATAATGGATTGCTTGCATATCGAATTGTATCGCCCGATTTAAGCAACATTTTGCGGGTATAATCGGATGATTCTGTCTAGTGCTTTGAGGATTGTATCCCGATTTATAGTTAGTTAACAAGCGTAGATGTTTTCTATTGTTGAAAAATATTTCGATTAAGGCTTTTAATTACATATTTTGTTACATGTTCATATGTGAAATAATTGCAGCAATATAATATTTACAACAATGCCGATACTTTTTTATTAATTTATTTTTAACTGTAAATATGTCGTTTGTCAACCATTTAGGTATAACACGGGTTCATTCAACTTTAAGACCCCAAGGTATTGATATAAGAAATGTTACTTAAAGTAATTTCAAGACTCGGAACCTCAATTCATTCCAGGGTGCTACAGGCGTGAACTACTTTTGGAAGTATTGTGGAGAATCAGCTATTATGTAAGGATTACGTCCCTGTCTGTACAGAGAGCTGCTCTTATAACTCAATCCGCTTACGCTAAATCTCCCTCTAATCAGTGGACGCGCGAAGCGATGCCAACTCCGTTATTCTCCGAAGAAAACTATGAGAGCAATTTGTAAGTTCCGTAAGTATGGGACGGTTCAGTGATATACGCTCTGTAACAAGTTAGATTGCTAGGTGCTTTAGCGATAACAGTAGTTTCAGTACAGTTTTACCTTTCTCTCCTGTTACTATCTCGACTGTGTGACCGCGTTAGGGGGATGGATGAAGCTTCACGTGCTTTGCTACCTGTTTCGTAAGTTTCGTCTTGATACAATGGGTAATAAGCACATGGCATGATCTAAAGTAGCGTCAGCAGCGCGCTCAAATAAACATTACCTGAACCTTTCCCATTATGACTGGTAATGATGTTCAATTATATTCATATACTTCCTTATATTATCCATTTTGGGCCGAAGAATGCGGCGTAATATGAGCCTACTGCGCGAAGCGATCAGTTATTAACAACATTTCGCCCATGACTATATTGAATATTTAAAGCTTTTGTTACATTGAAAGCTGAGCGTTTACTGAATCAAAGAGTGATGTAAATTAATTTTGAACACGCGGCAGGCGATAATAGAGGCTTGTGATGAAACATGAATAAAATGAATAAGCGTTTCGCTTAAATATTGGAAAAACAAATACACATCTACATAGACTAATACATATTAATCTAAGGGAACTTTCCGTTGTACCGTCCATTTTATTGATATCCCTCAAAGTACGCAATAACTCATACTATTTTAATTAATTTCGTTCGTTAAGTGGATAAATTTTTGATAAACTTATAAATAAAAGCAGTAACAAACACATTGTAAAATGACTAAATTATAATTTGACTAAATTTTAAATATTAAATCATCACAATATTAAGTGCTCAGTTGCGTCATTCCGAGAACAAATTTCTTTACTAAACGCAACAAAGTGGAAAGCGAGCCACCTGAGGGCAAACGGCAATTACCATCAACGTCAAAATCGTAATTCACAAATTGCTGTTATTGACTGCGGCGTTAGTGGACAGCAGTGAATGAATGGCAAAGCTAAATAATCGAACACTAACAGTTTATACAAACGGGCACTAACACAGTAAACAGCGAAATGGAAACTGGTCGAGTATTACCGACGGGCGTTCAACAGAAATCAGAGAGTATCGCTGAATCTGTGGAATTAATAAATAGCAGCCGCGCTAAGCGCGTTGGACAATACGTCCGTGCATTGAAGTATGCACCTTTGTTCTTGATTGTATGTAAATATCTTTGTTGTTGATTATATATATTTGTTGTTGACTGTTTATCTTTGTTGTTCAATATATATGTATATTTTTTGTTCACTAACTACGCTTTGTTGTTGACCATTTATTTTTGTGGTACGTAAGATCACGTGTGTAATCTTCACGGGTAGGCAGAGGAGTGTACTACACTCCCACGTTCCACCAGTTAGATTTACGACCCACAATCGAATACGTGGTGAACCTGTGGCCATATGTCGGTTACAAATCGGGACTTTTAACAACTACTAGAAATTCCTAGTAGAAAATCTAATTTAGAAAAATCTAATAGTACCCGATACGAGATTTGAACCCAGGACCGCCCGATTAGAAATTGAGCCACTTGACCAACGAAGCAGTCATTTTTTTTGTACAAAAGAAAATAAGGGCCTATAGATAAGGCTTTGAGCATAATTTAAAAGCGAGTTTTAACATTAATGTTCTATGCGGGCAAGATTTAAAGTCTACAACTTTTTTACGCATGACATTACTTAGTTTTATAAGAGGGTAGAACGAACATTGGTCCAAATATTACTATGAAAGTACCGCCCTTGTACATGTTTCTAGTCGACAACTGCAATACTAGTATTATATCAACACGTCACATCCTTTACGGCGTAGGCAGAGAACACCGAGTGCAATGTACGTACATACATAATATCTCTATCCTCACAGACCTGACCTGCTCCTTCAGTACTCTCACCATCAACACTTTATACATATGTATATAGTAAGTGTAGGATTACTTCAGTTTTATTTTATAAATACATAAAATGAAATGTTATACTGTTTAAAAGATTGTACGACTGTATGCCTCCATCTCATCAGTTCTATAAAAAGTCCGCAAGCAATTTATAGCACACAAATAAATG
Organism: Parelbella ahira ahira; assembly: GCA_018244795.1. Classification (NCBI taxonomy): domain Eukaryota; kingdom Metazoa; phylum Arthropoda; class Insecta; order Lepidoptera; family Hesperiidae; genus Parelbella; species Parelbella ahira. The sequence continues at coordinate 27,419 of DWME01000457.1, read as the reverse complement.
TATCTTTTTATCTGCGAATAGCGCGCTAGAGATGTACTAGTACTGTGTGCCTGCGTATACATATGTGCATCAAAATGTGTCTCATAAAATAGTATGTTTATTTAATTAGGTACATATTATTTAATGCCTTAACAACGGGTGAAACGTGGTGGTACATTCCCCTGCCTACTCCTTGGGTTTTTATAAACTTGAAGTTACTTTTTAATGCATTATTACAAGGTGCATATAGAAAGTGGACAAATTTGGCATAATTGTAAATTAGATCAGTTTTATTAGTATTACTGCAACTGCAAAATTTCCACGCAGTAGTTGTAAAGCGAAACTGCTGAGTTAGATGTACTGGTTGGATTCCAGGGTTGGGCAAAGCATCATCGAGTTTTTCCGATTAGAAGTTCCTCATTGAATCATAGTATCTGGTGTATGCAAATACGTTCACCCCGTATTATATGGAACGCAACTGTATTACACACCCCTGCCTATCCCTTCGGGGTAAACAGGCGTGATGTTACATTAAATTGTTATATAGAAATCATTAGTCTTTGCTAGAATAAATCGATTGAGGGAACATAATAGACAACATATCAGCGGATCCGAACAAACGAGACACATCTGTGTACCTGTATCTGCAAATATATGTAGGTACATACTATGTACAACTGAAGCAAAGCAGTACATCACTAACCTCAGTGTAAATGAACTGCGCGCGAAGCTCAATTACGGTAATCGTTCTTAATGTCACTGAATAAGACGTTGTTTCGCTCGGCAACCGTGTCGGCTGTAATAAAATGAAGTCTGGAACGGTTTCAGCGGAGCGGGAAACTAAGTTGGAAAAAATGCTAAGCTTAAGGACCGTACGCACCATTCATTTACAGTCAGGTGGTTGCCCTCGGGTGCGTTATTTGAGATCGCTTCGTTGAAACGTCACAGTGACATCTGTCAAATGTCACTTGTGCTTGTACTTGTGATAAAAACCTTTCGTTTAGCTAAGTTGAATAAAAGTCAAGTTGGAGGTTATAATAATCCGGAATTACAATAATTAAACGTTTGTTTTAATTAATCGCATTAGTGGTATATTATATTTTTATAACAATATATTACGTCTTTACGTTTACCGAAGGGTAGGCAGGAAGAGATTTATCAGAATATTGGGTGAGTTCATCGGTATATTATTATCAATAATTACATCGTTTTATCCATTCCGTTCGTTTTATCCATATCCATTGCGTGCTTCTTCTATATTCACAATTCTCCTCCCATACGCCTTCCAGTTTTAAACTAAGATTTCTTACTCTACCATCATCCATAATCTCTGGGCACCTGAATCCATCGACATTGACATTGTACGTCTGCCGGACTCTCAGACATGTCCTAACCATGTGAGCATACAATATGTTACAAATAGCAGGACGTATAGTGTGTTTGTGTCTTTACAATTTGTCAGTCCTAGCGAATGCTATTGTGGTGTTTCTATTTATAATGCATTTATGTGCAGAGCGCGTGGCGGTGAGTTCAGTTTTTATTCAATCGGGGCCCGCCCGCAAAGCTCACTTGCACGCTTGTCTCAAATCTTATTATCGTGGAATAACTGTTGTATCGTAATATTAGAAGCCTGTTGGTTTAATGGATAGTGCACCTGAACTCTAAGGTGAAAGTTGTGGGTTCGATTTCCGTCTAGATTATTTATTTACAAGGCTGGTGATTACGATGTAAGTATGATGTAACTAAGACACGATGTATAAATGAAAAGTAAGCGTGGGTGCTACGATAGGACAGCCTGTCTAATTTATTATACATAGATATTAAATAGGCATGATATATTAGCCATAGATTGAACTGTATAGTTCGCGCTACTATATTAGAAACGTGGTGCCCACGTGGAGTGTACAAAGAATTTTTGAGTATAGACAAACAAACGATAGAACTCACTCGTTGACGTTGATATGAAAAACACTAGTTCTACGAGTGTTCCCGGAACGTTAGTGTAATATATGGTCGTGTCAAAGGAATGTATTCTGTTTAAAGACAAAAAAATATTGATAATCTTTCAGTAACTATTGATGAAAATGGATTGACTTCGCCTGTTGAAACTTTTTAATACAGTCTGACTTAGCGATCAACCGCGGCAAACACTGCCTACCTTAAGGACATTATGTTTTGGGTGGAGTCTGTGTTGGTGACATGAAACAATCGTGAGCTATTAACAACAGCCTGATAGGAACTTAGATCTTCGTCAGCACCTGCATCCATAAAAATATATGAATAATATCAAAATAGTAGAACTAAACTAAGGTAATATTGATAAGTAAGTCTCAATTTAAAATACCTAACATTATTACTCAAGGGCTCTTCAACAACAATCTTTCTCTAGTTAGACCAAAGACGTAAACCTACTTCAAAAGCGCGTACGAGCACGTCGGTCTTTTATTTGTTGCCAACGTGTTTATAATCAAGTAATTTAGAAAAATAATGGAATAGGCGCGGGTGGAAACATTGTTTCAGAACACGCGGCACGACAGCGCGAATTCATTTAACTTTTGGGGCGACGCGACTCCATTGTAATTTGCAGCGCGCTGAACCGTTACAGATAATAATGACGCCGTGCGATACGTTACATTATAATTGAAACGTGACTCTTAATTTTCAAGAACATTCGAAAAAATGTTACTTTAAGCCACATACTCGCACGAATATACACATCGTAAACACCAACATCTACCACGATCATTTGATTTATACTTCTGGACGCAAATTAGGGGAGAAGGCACGAGCACGGAACATCCCTACACAAACTCGCGAACAACTCCTGGGTAAGAAGTAGTGGTAGCCAATAGATAGACAATATAATTATTCTTTATTGTACACCAAAAAGACAAACACAATACAGATAGTATAGATGTTAAAAGGCACACAAAAGTCGTTCTTATCACTACCAAGTGATCTCTACCAGATAACCTTTGAGTATAAGTCAATAGTATCAAAGCCATATTAGATCTTGCCACAGCCGCGCGCCCCTTTCTGAGCCATTCATGAACAGCTTGTTACTTAACAATTATAAAATTTCTACGAACACTGTCCATACAGACTCTGCTGTTACACAAACCTATTTGATGAAAAATAGTGTCCGATGTTCGTTAGTGACGAACATACGCGAACAAATTGGCTGTGTATGTTGTACCAGCTTTTCGTCTATATAAATGTCTACAGCCCGTGTTAAAACGACGTCCAGTCTAACAGGCAATTGGATAACTTGTCAATCGGTCAATTAGTCAGTTAGTCAAATCTTTTAAAATTAATAATATTTTTTTACTACCATTATGGACCGAGAAAGATTTTTAATCGTAAAATTACATGCATGTATGTAGAGAGGGTTGAATAAAGAAAAAGCACATCAACTCTCTAACAATTGAGACATAGTGCACTGGATACTCTCTGCGTACCCCTATAGGACCTGACGTGACGATATAATAACGAAAAACATGAAAATACACAGAATTAATTTCGAATGTGTGGAGTCAGTCTTGAGTCAACTGCTAAGTATAATAATATACGAGTATGTAAATGTACCTCTAATGACTTTATTTGTTCACCGATAGCATAAAAGATTTACAAGCAGGCATTTCTTTGCCTACTAATCGAACTAAATATTACCGTGTTAGAAACGCTTCCAAACGTTCTCTTATTAACCTGAACAATCAAACTTGCTAAATTATATATTACTTGCGCAGGATTTTGTATACAAAATACGATATATATTTTACATTTACGCCCATAGAATTTACTCGTGTATAGAAATTGGTGTTGTATGACGGAGCGGAAAGTTAACGGTTTCCATTCTCTGTAAATAATTTCGCCCTTCCATAGCTTAGATTAATAATGTGTTGAATGCGAACACTTGTATACTCACTGCTTTCTATGTAATAATCTTTCGTAGACAGGCAGGTGAACTGACCTTATGATAACTGGTTACAGTCGTATAAGAAGATCTGTAAGATTCAAAAACGAGCTAATGCCTTGGTTGTTTTAATTGTGAGCACTTTGCACAGTCCTGAGGCTTAGCGCTACGAGAATAACTGAGAAGGAAGCTTCATATTTTACACACGCGCGCTACCAAAATGAACATACGTTTTTTAGTACAAATAATTCATTTTGTAATAGAGTGTTTATCTTTTGTACATTGAAGTGCAAAGGGTTTAAAGCCTGATATTAGCAGCGCAGTACCTTGACGATATTTACCCGTGTTGCACCTGGCTATCAGCTAATGTTTATATGCTGTTAACCCAAGATGGTAACTTATTGTTACACATCAAGCCGTCGCGTCAAATAACTTTGTTCTTTTGATTTCTAGTACATTAATTGTAATTACATCTCAAAGCCTCAATGTAGGTGTGGTTGCGGTAATTTACAGCGACATTTTGTAATGTATGGGTTCATGCGGAGTCGTTCTCCCCCACGTTATTAGGCTCGCATTTGATATATTAGTCGCCTCGTCTCATACAACGCGGTATCAGATGAGTTCAGCGTGATTTCAATTTAGCCATGGCTACAAATGTGCAGTAGATAGCTATGTTGGTCGGGTGGTAGCAAGTGCGAGAGCCGACCGAGAAACCTTGAGTTCGATCCCGGGTAGGGTAAATAATGAATGAGTTTTCTAACCTGAATTTTCCAATAGTAGCACGCAATTTTCAATCATACCCGATGTAAAACAAAAGGCTCTTTACCACCCCACTGAAAATACTCTTCACCTTTCAGGTTGAAATAGCTCTTCACCCTTCAGGGATGCGCATGCTGCTATATACAGTTCCTGTTTAAAAGTGACGCCATTCCGAGTTGGCCAAATGTAAAATATACCCAATTGATTGCGACCACGCGGCACGCTGACAATACAATTTTGGTTTTATTTCAGTTTCTCCCCGTAACGCTGCTGAGATCGTTACGAGCGCTCGCCACACACGCATTTTACACGCACGCCCTGTATTTTTTACACGCACGCTGTATACCGCTTGCTAATTACACGTTATGTAACAGGGTTTACAATATTTTCAATGATATTGCCGGTGACAACCGCTTTTTATTAAAACTTTGCAAATATCAACGTTGAATGTTTTGAATATTTTTTAATAAAAATATTAATTTGAAAACGCTAGTGCCTTTATTACTATTATTCGTAACTTTGAGCGTTTGGTTTTGTGAGGTAAATTATATAAAAATGTGGACAGGGTCAGTGCAGAGAGCATTGTGAGAAAAATTTATTACCATTCTCAATTCATAGCCTTATTAACATCACGCCTGTAATCCCCGTAAGGGTAGGCGAGGAATGTAGTACACTCCCACGTTTAACCGGTTACGTTTACGTTCCACCGTGGAACAGTTGACGAATCTATTGCCATGCACAAGGCATAGTTGGCAAGTTGCATTAATAAACCAATTTATTTAACATTATATTATTCTTAATTATTGGATTATTTGCATTAATAAACCAATTTATTAATGCAAATAATCCAATAATTAAGAATAATATAATGTTAAATAATAATTAATCAATAATATAAAGTCGAATTAATACTTACACATACCAATACCTGTATAAAATATTCAAAAATAAATATAATTATATAATATTATACAACTCTAGTGTGTAACTGACCTTAATTTACATACTGTCGTAACGGTACGCGCGCTACATGTGAAGGCAGTAATCGATTATACATATGAACCCGTCAACTCCACACTCTATACCGGTTTCTTCATTATGGAAGATTGTGATAAGGTTTACGTTTTGTTAAACTCATTCGATGACAGTGCGATTTGCGTTTTTTTGTATGATAGGCTAGCGTTTGTCCTCGATTTTCTCTGATTGTAGGCGTAGATGCGTCCTAAGATGGAGCACACATATCTACGAAGAGCCTATTCACCTTTGCTTTGAAGAGTCCTACTCATACTTGATACTACTCATACGAGTAGTTAGTACTTAGTACGGTTACAAGTTTGGATTGCAGCTTGGTCAGGTGCAAAGCTAGTATAATATATTATATACCTTAGAAAACTTTAGAGAGGAAAGGGAATATTTTAGCAACATGTGACTTAAATACAACGATCGACTTAACAACAATGATACGATAGACTTAACTACAGTGATATGATAGACTTAACTACAATGTAGTATAAAGTTAAATGCGTATGGTTGGTATTTTCTGTTCCTATTTTTATTGTATACTTATATTTTTTATAGTAAAAGGCAAAGCAAACAGGCAGGCGGCCAACGTGATGGTAAGTATATAATAAAAGATATGTAATAAGTAAGTATATACAAATTTATTCACAAGGGAATTGCTAAGGTGCTTGACCAGCGTGGCAGACTATGGCTATAAGCGTTCTCATTTAGAGAGGAGACTTGTTCCTGCAATAAGGCAGCAAATATGGTAATGATGGTTATTATTAAAAAAAACGCTTACAAAACAGAGTGAGAAAATGCTAATACAAATAAAATTTTAGCAAATTACTTAGTATAATATCATTATGAAAAATATGTTTGTTCAGTTAAGAGAATAAAGGTTTTTTGAGGCCATTCTACAAACAGACCGGCGCGGCGCTACGGACGGGCAGTTATCCATTACGGTCTTTGTAGTTGTCCATTATGGAAGGATCTAATTAAATTCAAATTGCGCTGAACTCACCCGATGACTGCGCGGTTTCGGCCGCCTCCTAAAACATCCAATGTAGGCCCGTTCACACGGGCTTGGGGCGATTCGCCACAGTTGTCTGTGGTAATGAAGCGATTTATGACTACAACACCACTAAAGATTAGGGCGGCTTCCAGCTACTATATAGAAGCGATAGAATTCGAAAATTCAACTTGATGTTCTTTAAAAATCGAATGTGAAAAAAAAAGAATGAGGAGATACTTTAAATTTAGAATAAGTTTCGTTTTAACAATGGCATGTAAATCTGTGTGATTTTATTTTGAGAACACCATTATTTCAACTTAACGCGGTGTTACGGGCGGAAAGCGTATAAGCCCGGAAGGTCGATGGGTCATTAACGATTAATTTGAGCTTCAAATAGGAATCGATAGCGAGCGGTATTCGTCAAGAAAACATTTTATAGGTGGATATGCTAACAATATGGTTTACGCTACGTTGCAGTTCAATCTCGATACAAGAGCCATTCAGTTTCTCAATAGCCATTCAGTTTAGTTCTAACTCAGCGATCTATTATAGACGGATCATTATAGGTCGGAAGCTGATGCTAATCACTTCCTGTAAGCGACGTGTGTTGCACTGTTTGGCTTCAGACAAAGCCCATACAAGTCGATTTACTCACGGCTACGTAGCTTCGAAGTGCTTCAGACTTTACCGCAAATGATAACTTATATCGTGCTATAGACGTATGCTAAATGAGAAACTATAACCATTACCTGTATCTGGATATAGGTAAAAAGTGTTGTATAAAGAAATTTCAGAGCTGAGGTCAAATTACCTTGTGACCTGTGAGGGATAGTGTCACGTGTATTCAGTACCGTACACCAAGGCTCTGTTAAGGAATTTGTAAGCAATAAAGGTTTTTCTATTGAGTAAATTATATAATTGTACCGCATTGCTGCAATGCAGCAATAGCGGAATGTTACACAGAGGTCTCGACGTTTACAAAAATTCCAGAAATTGCCGCCGTAGCCCGCACTGACGCTCTACAAATATTCTAGGCTTATGAAAGCAGAACTTGCTCCACAATGTAATATATTAACTCTGAAAGTAGCATGTGAGCTTTTTGGAAAATCGCAATTTAATTTAATTTAAATAGTAATGCGGAATTCGGATTTGTGTCCGTATAGTAGTAGACTCATCCCCTATTCCATGGTAAGACGTAGAATTTTATTGACGAAACTTGGTAATGGAGTGCACTCCTCTAACTACCCCACGGGGAGATACAGGTGTAATGTTATATTGTTCTATAAGTTTGGAAATATATGTATATTTTATACTTGATAGTGATGATATAAAAATATGTTTGGACAAATAACAACCAGGTGAAACCGGGAAGTACCTATAAAGTCCCTAAAGATTGGTACAGTGGGTATTTTCCCTAATGCCCGGAAACTTTTATGTGCGGCGTTGATATAAAACGTATAATATACAGTGTACTTCCATTGTATCGACATGCCAGGTCCTTAAGGGGTAGGCCAGGAGATCTGAATGCTCAATATCACTGTCGTGATAGACCTGACGCAGTTCTGCAGTTTTTCTATCTTAACCACTCTTCATACACGCACACCTATTTCTGAGATTTTTGACTAGATACAATAAGATTAAGTATTTTAAATAAGCAAAAAAAGTTACATATAAACTAACCTTTGAATTTCGAAATTAAATTAAAGTTATGATACCAATTTAAATTATATCTTTAAGAAACGTAACATCACGCCTGTAATCCCCGAAGGGGTAGGTAGAGGAGTGTAGTACACTCCTACGTTTCACCAGTTACGTTTAAGTCACATGGAATAGGTGGTGAGCCGATTACCATACACCGGGCACAGATCCAGACTCCGAGTCACTACTAGAAATGCTTAATTTTTCTAAAGCACACTATGCACACTATCCTTTGCAGAGTAAACAGAAGGCACCGAAAGCCAAATTACTATTTTTATTATACACACGCCGTATTCCGATCCCAATCTCCCCCTCAGCGATTATATGTGACTTATTTAGTCGAGATAACTGACTCTTGCGTTACCTCGGCATCTGCACCTCGACAGATACCATGAAAAATGGTAGAACCCAGTATCCACAGCTCACAGTTACTATTAAATAGATATATTCGCTACGGCTGCAAGATAAACGTAAATGTTCCTAACGCGCGACATATCTCGGAAGAACAAAGTTGAATACTGAAAATGTTTCCGATTCCGTAAACTATTCCCCGAGTTTCTGTAACTACATAATGCTCTCTGACATAAGTTTTGACAAAGCGCCGGTTGACACAAACTTGTGAGTGCTTACTCAATTCTGATAAAACACAAACTCGCTCGCTGTAAGTGCTTCTTGTAATTCATTGAGATGCGTTACGTGGTTCTTATCTTACAGGTAATAAGGCCGAAAGTTGGTTAAAGCAATTTTGAAGTATTAATAAAATGCTTACAGCTTAGGTAAAGAACTTATATTAGAAATCGTTATATTACATTCGCGGCTTTTTAAGATTCCAAAAGAACATGGAACTTACATAACATATCAGTTTTTATGCGCTCCTTGGATCACATTAAAAGTGAAACATTTTCGTACAATATTTCTTCACTATCATCCCATTCATTAATTACGATAATATTTATTAATGAAATCAAATGACTCACAAAATCTAAAGCATACATTTAAAACTGTTATTTTAACTGTAATTATTTATTTGTTTTTAACTGTAATTCAACATGTGCGGGTAATTTAAGTATCTATTTAAATATCTGTGATGATCTCATTTGTTGAATGAAAAATTTACACAGTCCAAAGAACAAAGCAGCTGATTTTTAAATGTATAAAATTGTAGAAATATACATATATATACAGCTATAAACAAGAATACATCTATTACGTAAAGGGTGAAAAGTGAGAAGCCTCAGACTAATTTCCATATTTACCTCGTAAACATTTCCCATAATGGTAGATATTTTTCATGTTTATTTTTGGTACACGCACAGCTTTTTTATACAAAGTTACACAATGGAAACGACCTTATGGCTTTCTACGTTGAATTTTGCACAAACTGAATACCTATCACCTGGGACTGCGCGGCCGAATGAGGAGGTCGCTTAATTGTACCTTTGAAACTGGTACATTATTTTTAAACTTTTGCACTTATATTATTTAATAATTTATGAACTTCCGTTTTCATTACTATAGTTAAACATTAGTCCACCCTTTTAAATTATATTCAGTAAATTGCTTGCAGTAAAATTTTATTTAAAATCCGTAGTTTTTGGTGAACATTTAATTTAACCTGTCTCTATTATCAGAATGCGGTGATTTTCCAGACAGAACCAAACGAAGTGAGCTCCGCCATTTTTGTATTAGACGGCGATTGGCATTTTATTTCATTTTGTACTTCCTCGTTCCTTTTGTGTCGGATCTCTGGAGATTTCTGCAGCAATTTTTCGTTCTGAACGTTTTCGCGCTTCTCGTAGCCGCTGGTAACTGAGGAGAATTTTGTGAGGAAAATCTAGATTTTCGTTTTTGAAATTTGTATTATTGAGAAAGAACCTCAAGTGATGATCGCAATCGCAACCTTCAGGAGTAGCTGAATTGTCAACTGGGGTAGTAGCATACATTATTATGCAGTAAAGGTCTCAAACCGTGAGCTACATAAAAGAGTGCTATAGAAAGCTTCACAAGTATATGTTGCCAACTTCTGATACTTCTTTTTAAAACCATGATCACAATTATTATCATTACCGCTATTATCACAATAAATCAATGCAAGAACCACGTAATATCACATGACTTTGAAAGTCCATACCTACTCGTACTGATCAACCCATGAAATATTTTGACCAACAAAACTGACCTTATAATAATACTCAATAACAACCTAAATTTGTCATACGCCATGATGCAGACAATGTTGACGAAAACCAGGCCCCTAATATACATAAACATGACACGAGATAATGTCCGTGAGGCCCGAGCGAGTTGTCGGATCTTCGTTTTGGACATGAAACTCCAGACGGTTTGCGACTCACAAACACTTTCTACAACACCCAAGAGCTCAAGTACTACTGACCATGTTATGATCGGTTTAGTTTTCTTTCTTTATCTATACGTGTCATAACATCCATTGGGAAAGTTCACTATAATAAAAAGTTTAACTACTTTGAAACAGTTTACAAGGAGGATATACACGCGGAAGGATTATTATGTTATGTACACGCATATACGCTGTTCGCGCATTGTTAGGAGTTTGTGTTACGTGTTATTTTAAACGTAACATTAGATACGCCTGTAATCCCCGAAGGGGTAGGTAGAGGAGTGCAGAACACCCCCATTTTACATCAGTTACGTTTAAGTGCCAAGGAATAGTAGGTGAGCCTATTGCCATACACCGGGCACAAATCCAGACTCCGAGTCACTACTCAAAATTTTAAACTAGAAAAATCCTAAGACTAAGTTTTTATTAAAGATTATTAAGAAAAAGAGCAGTGATTGTCTAGTGGTTCAGAATTCAGCTTGGCATACACAGATTTATGTGATATCTAAAACGAACACATGAGAATTTTTATTAGCCGTCGCTACTCGTACAACTGCTGGACAACCGCATTCGCGACCAATCCTTGGCAACATGATTAAGTTTGTTTTCCAACGGGAGCTTCATTTTGGCGGTGGAATATTTATACGCTCTTCGTTCGCTCAGTAATTGTGTAACGTAAAAAACAGAGGGAAAATATTTTCCAGTTGTTTACAATGAGCGGGCCCCGAGTCGCGCTGTCGGGAAGTTTTTACGCCATAAAGCGTTTTTATTGTCCTGTCGACACCGCAACGCTGCCGTCAACACGTCTGAGTAAGCGTTAACTTTTCCCCGCATATGATATACCGTTAAAGAGTTTTACCATCACGAAGGGGAATCGATCTCTAGTCATTTTATCAAAACAGGAGTCAAAATTAAACAACGACGTCAACTGGAGTTCAAAGAGAAGTAGCAACAGTTGGAAAGGTTTTAGACGAGAGAAGAGGAAAGTGTAAAGTAATCGTAAATGTAATAAATCTAATATCTAATAAATATAATCTAATAAATATATTATCTAGCTATAATTACAAAATTTACCTGTACTTCGTAATATTCGTAATTTCTAAATTAAAAAATTCAGGAAGTTATTCTCGTTCTGGACATCAAGTTTGCCATTAATCTCATTTCAAAATATCAGCTGAAACGAACAGATCAAACTCATATTTACGAGCGCCATATTAATAGAACTTTGTGTATTCTTTACATAGATGCGTATTCTAGTAATAATCAATAACGGATAGGTCTGGTGGAGATTAACTGCCTAAGACGGCTGTAATCCCCGAGGGCAAAATATTTGTAATAGTAAACGGTATCGCATTTATATTGGGGTCACAATAATCATGTATTCCACGAACTACATATATTTAATTTGTTAGTGTACAGTAAATCATTATCTGGACGAATAAATCTTTTGTCCATTAAGGGTAGACAGAGTGTAAAATAGAATTAACGTTGAATGTATGTGGTTGACTTAATATACTTGACTTTTGACTCAATAATATAGGTGCGAGGTTTTTAAGCCTCGGTGGACACTCAAAGAACGTAATATAGAATGTATCATGCAGATCCCATGTACTGAATATTCCCCCTGAGAACTTGTGAGCCTACTTCTTATCAGTTCCAGATTCTGTGCTATCTCCGAAGCCAAATATGATACATTCCTTCCGCCCCCCAGAGACATTAAGCTGTAGCACACCATTAAATGCACAAATGTGCCATAAAGGAAGTATGTACATATACAATATACTGGCGATATTTTCGCCGTCGAATACAGCAAAGCAAGGACTAATGTCTTTTAAATAACTTACAGGAGTTTATTTACTTCAACTTAGGGTTGGGAAACTTGAGAATTTTAATTCATTGCAGTGTTAGGTAAATAAATTTTCCAAAAATTTGCTAAGGAGGATATTTGTATAATTTATTTCCTCGTGCCTTCATACAAAAAAAAAAATTTGTTTATTTCCACATAACTAAAATGTATCGACACGAATTCTGATTTAATCGCTTCGGAACCCGGTAGAGAAAATGATTTGAACCTTAAATTTTTACACACTTTAAAGAAGAGATCAAGTGTAATTTACGATAATTTCTCTGCCGGCGCTATCGGTCCCTAGATATAGACCGCTAATGGCAGACACTTCGCTTGTCGGTAGTCTCGAGGGACATTTGAAAAACTTCAGAAATAAGCTTCAACTGCTAACCTATATTTCCCCCAATTCACTGCGACGTAAATCTTCGCTTGAGTAAGCCTAATCTACAGCAGAGTGGCATAAAGAGGAATTAGTCTTACCTATTACTAATTTGATGGTTGTAGGAATCGATTGTCTTATAATACTGGCCAGTACATGTATTACTTGACACTACATTAAATAAAAACTGTATTTAAGATTAACTTATATAGTCCTTAGGAGTACCAAGATTTGTACTCTTTCTTATAAGCTTATGTTTCTTATAAGCGGGAAGCCTTTAGTTTTCCTATACACATTTGAGAGCGAATGAATTTGAAACCTTTTGCATTACTAATTCTCTGTGCTGTTTTAAGATTATTCTTTTTGCTCTGCAACGCTGAGTTAAGGCAGCAGGGAATCTCGCTGCTAAGAGAGCTGTTCAGTTGCTACCAGATTCATAAAAGTTGCAATTATTACACAAATCACCTAGCTGTTTTAAGAGTTACACACTCGCAGAAATTCACTTTCATGTCTTGAAACACGAAATACAAATTCGCATTGGAGAAGTAGCGGACTAAGTACCTAATCTACTTAAAAATATGCAAAAAATTTCAGTGAATATCACATACCGCATTAAAGATCTCGTGATATATGCGAAGATAAGCTATGAAAACGACATAATAATAAGTCCTTTCCATTACCGATCGATTACTAGTGAAGTTTTAAATGTGATTACTCGAGATTATTCTAGTTTCCACGCTATTTCACAAGCAAATAACCTAAATATTTTTTCGAAAGAATTATGCACAAAACGTGCCAACTGGAAGCTAGCAAACGGCCAATGAATTAAATTTATTCCCGTGTTTTTATTTCGAATGTCATTTTACCGGAGCGCGGAGATAAAAAGAGGTATTTTGACGTTAATTTAACTCTGTGTTGCCCTTGTTATGCATCTCGTGTAGTTTAATGAAACGCTTGTTTTCATTTTCAATCTTTTGACATTTTGTTTTACTGTATCGTTTGAGGTGCTTAAAAAATTAATAATTGGTTTTCTCTTGTTTGACACTCCTTATGGAGAAGTGACGAGAGGAGACTCACATATTTATTTATTCGACATAACACTCTAATTTTAAGGATGGCTTTAATACTATGATTTTAGATAATACTAAACTTGGCGGTGATTCTGGTGAACACTACGCGATAGGCGAATGACATGAAGGCCTATACGTGGGAAATCCGACAAGATTAAACATCTAAAACAACTATAGTGTGAATAATGTGTGCGTTTAAACGTTTTTGCTTTCACTGCTGTACTGCGGGAGAGTGAGCGCAAACAAAAACACGCGATGAGCAAACATCAGGGTTAGCAAAAAAGTCACCGCTTGATCTATGAGAGGAAGTGACATATACAATACTCGTAACAACGTGACTTAGAGTGACATGAAATACATCTGCGCTATTAACATGACACAAATCATTTCCTACTCGTGAAAATTATGATATCTAAAATAACATCTTCGAGTGGCTTTCGTTGTTGTTCACGATGTTACTGGTCGTAGATCATACTATTTGCTATGATAAAAAACATAAATAACATTTACCTAACATTCGAATAAAATTGGAAGATGATCACTTTAACACTCTAATACAATTGAAACATGTTCACCAACTGTAGTTTCACAGTAAAAAACACGTACGTGACGAACGTGTCCAACTAATTCCGCTGTCACGTCACCAACTCACGAGCGTCACGTGTTACAAAAAGGACATTATCTCGAGCACGTGGCGGCGCCGTTCGCTTCACACCGTAATCCACTAAGTAGTCGCAAAGCTGTTAATCGTAGTTGAATTCTACCGGTTTCTCCGCCACCTGTAATAATACAAGGATTTTGGCACGCAACTATCTATATTTATCTGTGTTAATTATAAAACTGCACCTCGTAATATTTAGTAACCACAGCACTTTTTTGGAATAGCAGTTGCTAGGATCTAAGTAAATGATCAGACCTTAAAAAATATTTTTTAATTGTATGGGCTGGTTTATTCATCCGTTAAGCAAAATTTATTGAGTTTATTTTAATGCCATATATTTGCGATAACTTTTAAAAACTATTCAAAGTTTTAAAAAAATTTGTAACTGTTTGTATTATATTTATATACGAGACTTATTTGTGTTTATATGCATAAGTTAGAGATATACATTTATACACACGTCCGAATATAATGTCATTATGTATTCGAGGTTTTAAGATGTAACTGAATTCTGTAGATATTTCGCACAAAGGTCGATAACTACATCATTTTCTAGAAATTCATGCTATATAAGTAGTCAGTTTAAACTAAATATACATACATATTTGTATTTACTAACACAGATAGCCTACAGGGTTTAATACATGTACCTTTGTATGAGCATTGGACTTCCGGACTACGGTTCTAATCCTGGAGCTCTCTTGTAACTTTAAGAAATTGCATGCCTTTAAATGATAGAAAAATTACTTAAAATAATGACAAAAATTTCAATAAGTAATAATAATAAGAAAAATATGATGACAGAGTAGTATACTACATGGTCCATACTTGGCTTACACTAGTGTCCATCTAATCCTGGAACGATAAATGTGACCAATAGTAAAACTGTAAAAATGGTAAATAATAATTGTGAGAAAAATCGTACTTACATGCATTTCATCATATTGTGCACTATATTATAATTATATCATCACGTCAGGTCCCTCTTGGAACAGGCAGGGAGAACTGAACGCAACATATCTTTATCTATACACACCTGACGTATCACATCGTTGATGAATCATCGTTATCATCATCATCATATTATAACATGTGCCTTTCAATTTGAAATCACTACTTTTGTCATATATAATAATCAGAAGCTACGGAATTGCTATTGTTGTTTTGTTTTTGTACACTTCTCTATTCCTTGTTCTGTGTTCGTATATACGATTAGGTATCGCAGTTTCAAAGACCGTAAACGCGACCAAGCTAAGTCTATTATAAGCCCTTAACTGGCATCGTTAATTCTAAATAATTAAATGTGTGGTAATTTGAGGGCGACGCGGTCTCGCCGGAGAATAGGTCTAACAAGCTTATTTGAAGGATAGACTAAATTTGAACTTCGAACTCCCGGAGTGGAAGGCTGAAATGTAAACTAATAAGCTTTCACCGCTCTGTACACTAATTTACATTTGTATACTAACATCATATTAGTTGCGGAAGTTTTGAAAGAAATTTCTCATTTTTATACAAAAGAACATAATCAAGAACTATACTAAATCGCTTTTGAGCATACACCCTACAGATGTCAGGCCGGGGTCGCGGCCTATCTCCTCGAAAGTCATTATTTCGCGTATCCTAAGCGAAATAAGTTTTTACTCTAAGCGTATTTCAGCATTTGCGCACAATTTTTTCCAACAATACATTATTCGAGACGGTATACAGTTCTCAAATGGATTGATTGACATTTTCTCTAGAACCTAGTTTATTTATTCACGCTCCACTGAGCGTCCGACTGAATAAATAAACTATGGATGTTCTGAGTCCGGTCTAGTGTTCCTTGGACGTCTAGAACTGGATAGATTGACGTTACAATTATTGTAATAAAGGGAACGAAGGCATTTATCTACAATATCAGTAAATTATTAAATAGAAATTTTCGAATGTGTCAAGGGTTTGATATCGCTGCGAGTTTTGACTTGAAAAATTACTCAATATTCTATTGAGGATTAGAACGTAAGTCCTTTGTAATTTTGATAAAATTAAGGTTTAGTGTGCTGGTGTCCAGAAACCAGTAGATGTAGACGGTATCACAGTGCTTTATTGCCCGTTTAGAGCGGGACACGCGGTGGTGATTTAAATGTTATAAATAATATAATTTCCGTTTGTATAACGCGTATGAACTACAATATTGTCTGTTCTCTATGGTCTCTGAGGCGCCACATATCTGTGTAAGTAATTAAGCGGTCCGCTGTCCCTGGGCACGGCGGATCGATGTGTGAGGTACAATGCGGATTAATTTGCTTTGTGGTTCGGAGTATAGTCAATTACGGTTCTCTATACCGCGAAGAAGTTAAAATTAAAAATTTGTGAATTTACACTCTTGAATATTTGAAGAGTTTTGGTATATAGTATTATAAATTTCTGTAGATATGTAAAAAAAATATTTATATATACGCTTTTCAATTTGAGAGGCAACCCGTGTAGGTACAACAGTGGAACGATAAAATGGTTGATGATGCTAATGATGATAATGATCTTGATAGTGTCGATGATGTTGATGTTGTTGATAATGTTGATGATCATTATGGTGTAGATGATGTCGATGATGTAGATAATTTTGCTAATTTAAAGTCACTTGCAAAATTTTTTCCGCCCACAGGCTTAAGCAAGACAAATAATTATTCACAGTAATACTGCAATACTATTCACACCAGTGGAATACATCGTTGAAAGCATTATACAATAATAACGACATTACCCGAGCTGAAAGATGAAAATGAATTCATAAGAGTACAATTTAGTTCAGAGGCAGGCATAATGGGATTATTATGGACCCTTTGAAAGCTACGCGTATGTGTAAACTAATTCGTATGTAAATAGTGTTAGCGAAGGCAGCCCTCGCCGAGGACTCGTCAATTTGTTTAGTACGACTAACCCCGGTCACAATATGGATATGATTTCTTTGAAAATGTTACTGTATCTATTTGTTCAATGTGTTAGGTAATTTTGCAATGTTAGCGTTTATAAGTAATAATATGTAAGAAATTAAAATATGTAAGTATGAAAAAATTGTGTGAATACCGATTAATTACATAATTGTATGATTTCAGGAGAAATTTCATTAGGAGAAAGACGTAGAATTTTTAAGAGAGAGCCAAGGGGTACTTTAAGATTTGGTATCGTTTAGGTTATTTATGGTTACTAAAAAAAACGATTGGTTATAATACAGTATAAAAACTTAACATCACAATTTCACGCCTGCAGGCCGTGAGAAAAATAGGTAGAGGTTGTTGTATACTCCCGCGTTACACCAGTGGTGTTGACGTCCCACCCTGGAATAGGTATTGAGTCTATTGACAGACTCCTAGCTACCTATTACTAGAAATATTGACTAGCAAATCGAAGTTGGAAGAATCTAATAGGATCCGCCATAGAAATCGAACCCAGGCCCTCTCGATCAGCAGTCGCGATTGCAAACATTCGTCCTACGAGGCATTATGATAAGACTTTCAGAAACACGACAATTGAATGAACTGTGCTTATGATTTTGAGTATCAATCAAACATATAGCACGGATAGGCATCTACTTATAACTGTAGATGGCTGTAATGGACGTGATTCTACTTCGCTCACTGCGAACAGAGTAATGATCGAGAACTATTAGTGTATAAAGATAAGTGCAATCGTCATATTGCAGAGTAAATGTCCGATTCAAAGGACAATATTCTGTGTAATGTACTGAGCGCGCCGGCTTAATGTCTAAGGTTCACTGCTTTCACTGTCAACGACCGAATCACATTTATCTGCTAAACGGCAGATGTTCAATTCTTTAATAAACTTGTCTGCTTGCTTGTTGCTAATAGTTTAAGATATTGTTGTGTTGCAGGTCGATTCTTGAACGTAGAACAAATATTTAAGCTATAAGTGCCAGTATCTGTTCATGTAACATTGTCTAAAAGAGTACGTATTTAGAAATGTTTGTGTGTTTATCATGTGAATACCTACTATGATGTATTTTCTTCGTTACGTGAAATTAAAGGTTGAAATTTAAATTTATTCGATTTAGGTACTCGAATCCTTTGGAACTCAAAATCATTATCAAGCTTCTTATCGTTATATTGTTGGAACGGGTCTCGTCTCAGAATCGGAAGGATTGAGCCATTTCATTTCCACATAATTTTTGACAATAAAGCTAACTTCTGTTATGGTAATTATGAATAAAAGCATCATTACAGATTTTACATTTCACATAATTAACATTACCAATATAAATACATTTGGGTCGTTATGAAGTTACAGTGACATTATCACTAATCAACTAACTATTGCGAATGTTGTCAAGTTGTTGTACATTTCCTGGCTCCAGTAAATAGTCGTTTTAAGTAACATTCAATCCGAATTTCCCGAATCTCGACGAAGGTATTAAATGTAATTAAGAAATCAAACTCCTGCAGCCATGTTCCGGTAAGGTCAAAGCAACGGAGCGGAGCCAACCGGAAGGTTTTATGTGATACATAATTAAAGGCCGTTATGCATTAATTGAACAAACAAAGATAAATAAACATTTTCAAATTTTCAAGTTTGTACCGAACACCTTTAAAACGATCTTCGTTAAAATAAATTGTAACCTAATTTATGGGTGTTATGATTTTTATAGAAACATTATTTTGTCATTTTCATTTTCATGACGATGAGATCTTAACTTTATGATAATCTTAAGGGTGTGATGAATGTGGGAGAAGTACGGCCGGTTTTTAATGATACAGATATTGCACAGCGAGTGTTCTCTGCTTAATCCCTAAGGGATATTGCATGATGATATAATAACAACAATAATCTATCTCTAGTTAGATCCAGTGCAATTGTAAGTTCTAAAAGAGAAACAAGTTATCATTAGACCACATCCTTTCCTACTTGCACGCTTTATCGACAACAAATAAGTGCAGCTTGTTAGAGTTACGTACAACACAAGAGCTATCGCTGGCAAGTCACCACTTCCCTCGTTATTGTTAAGGTCTAGGAGCACTTGGGTTGTTAGTCGATGCCGCTATCGATGTCGCTGCTCTCCACTCGAGTGGTCTAGTCTCCGCTCACCTTGTTATGTCTCTTATATAAGGGTTATTACGAGTAATTTCATACCAATATTACACTGTTAATTATGATGTACAAGAGAATGATGGATATAGAAGGACGTCAGGTTTGTAAGGTTAGAGATTTGATATTCGTGCTTTCTGCCTAACCCGTGTGAGACTCTGCGTGATAGTAGAATAATAAGCAAGAATGGATTGGAGCAAACGCTAAATAAATCCCAAGGTGTCAGGATGATCATAGTATTATTTTTAATATGTTTGTATTATTATTGTATTTAGCATATTTATAGTGACGTTTAATAATTTGGGAGTTAGGAGAATTTCAGATTTTTGTGTTGAGTCGGTCGGTTGGTCGGTTCGAGCACAATATGTGTATATTAAGAATATGTAACTAATATTAATATATATTTCGAAAGAAATTGACTTCAAATCGTTAGCTTACATGCTTTTGACGTCGTTTTTAGTCAATTAGAGGTAGCTATGTTTATCTCCGCCTTCTAGAAAGTAATACTTCCACATAATAATTACTGAGTATAATCACGTTATATATATACATATGACGTGATATGTGTAAAGTTTGGATCCGTAACATTACGCCATTACAAAAAATATCAATGCAACTTCAAATGCTGGAAAGCACGTATATTACATTTTAAGATCGGTCTATTAGCTGCCAGTTATCACTTTTTCCAGAATGAGTTCAGAGTTTATTTTTAGTTGGGTTCAAAAATGTTAGTTATGCAATAATATCGATTAGATTTACATTTATAAAAGTTTTACTCGTTGAGGAAGCTAAGTTTACATTTTCATTGTTTCCGCTCTATTTACTTACTTGGGTGAAAACCTATTTATCAAAGCTAATCCAAGCGGTTCATACGTCAACGACTATTTACACTGTACTAGCCATGGAGTGCCTTGGTGTTTTGGACTAATGCTAATAAATATGTCGAACGACCCACACACCATATTGCCACACGATCCTGAACTAAGCCAAGCTTAAAATGTGGTTACCATATGGTAGCTGTTAAGTATATGTACATCTATATACTTATTTCCATTGTAAGTATTTTATTTTGTTTATTTTTCTGTACGTTTCTGTTTATTCACTGTGTACATTGCTATTAAATAAAAAACAATGAATATTTTATACATCTGTAAACTTTATAATATGGTACGCTATTATTTGTGAATTATAACTGTAATATGTATTTTTGCTCCTTTTTCCGTTATGATAACAAAACCGGTCTTCGAATGTAATTATTCCTTTTGAATCTAACTCGTTTACAGCTGACTAAAGGGGGTTTAAATGACATCAAAACGAAGTAGTTACACTTCTGTAAGAATCATAAGAAAATATTTAAAAAAAATTTCTAATAATGCAAAAAAAGATTACCGGCAAAAATAGGCCAGATAATCGTGTTAATTTTTTTTAAATAATAGTGTGTCTAGTACGGTTGGTACAATAATTACGTCATCAATTATAACTACATATACACAAACCTTGTTAATTTACTTCAGTACCAATATATTACGATCTAAATACAGTTATATCGGATAACGTCAATTCGGTTTCCCAATATCTGCATCTCTGAATTTCGGACATTCCCAAATGCTATGAGCCTCGACCTATAATCTATACCTTTTAGTGTCGTAGACCGTAATCGAATTTAGTTTGACTGGCCTGTTGGCGCGATGGTTAATGTATGATTACTTGATTGTTTAATCGGGGTTTGTGAGTTCGATTCTCACCGAGAATAAATTTTTGTGTAATAGCATAAGTATTAGTTCATTCTCTGGGTGTTAATATATAATACACGTTTATATTTATATGACTATATGCAGTTGACAAGCAGTCTGATTATTATATCACAAACTTTATTTGTACTTTGAAATGAAATGTGTGCACGTATAGATGTACCGAGATATTATTAAAAGTTGCCCCTACACTCAGTTATACGAGTACGTAATTAGTGAAAAAAAAAATCTAAAACATTTAGAATAATTCCTGCTAGAATCAAATGTTCGATAAATACAACAGTGTTGTTCAAGAATCAAAGAAACTCGCTTTGTTTTTCAAGAAACAACTCGCGCGGCAATTAATCACAGACTTAAAGTTTTGTTCCGAGCTCGAAACATGTCAGAAAACAACAGGGTCGCAATCACAGTGAAGCTTTTTAAAACTAAGGATTTAAATTACTTATTAAATGTATTGGTGAGTACTACACTATTATTAATATAATAGAATAACGTAAAAAATCAGACGAATAATGGAAATTGAAAGGAAATGAGAGAGGATTTGAAATAAAACCCTTCTTACTTACGACAAATAAGTGTTGCCATTTTAAGCTTAATCATGATTCTGATTTATTGTCAATAATATGTACATATGCATATTGTTGAGAAAATCAGTCTCTACATATCGTAATGGTGTAAAAAGTGCTGTAGAGATAGCTGCAGTAGAGTATGATAAACTGACTTTCGTCAGATATTACTTATAAATACATCGCCCTGTGAATGTACATACATATATTAACAACGTTGCTTAAAGTTACGAGTACTTAAATATTTTTATTCTTTATGTTATAGTTTTGTTTTTGTGTCTTATCAATAAATGCAATCGTAATTAATTTATTTAGACAGCCATTCGTAAAATCGAACATCTGCTTAGATGAAAGCCTTTGACTGCTTCGTTGGTCGGTCGCAAGTGCGACTGCCGATTCGGATATCCTAGGTTCAAATCTGGCCTCAGGTACGATGGGATTTTTCTAATTTAGAATTTCTAGTAGTGACTCGGAGTCTGAATCTGTGCCCGGTGTATGGCACACCATCTTTTCCATGGAACATAAGCGAAACTGGTGAATCGTGGGAGCGTACTACACTCCTCTGCCTACCCTTTCGGGGATTACAGTCGTAATGTTACTTTTTAATCACATCTTTTATCGTTCTCGTGTTAGACACGAAACTTTTCTTAGAATGGTTTTTAGCGATAGCCTCCCATGTATTATTTAGCAAATACCTAATTTAGTGAACTATCATTCATATTTGCTTGTTTTAAACACTGGAAACTAAAACGGATCCGACCGCAGAAGTTTGCAGAGGAAATGAAAACGTTGCGGTGAGCCGAGGTCCTGTTGATGAAGTAAGTTTTTATGCTGCGGTTTCAAAGTCAGCATTAAGTTGTATGAAGCCATAAGATGGCCACTTTTGATCTTTTAATTTTTTTTACATCAAACGCCGTAGCTAGATGCTCCTTACTTTCTTAAAAACTGCTGATTGGTCGTCTAACATTTTAGTACGAGTTCTGTCACGAAAATATAATCGTCGAATATGTTATCTGTACTCCGTACGAACTATTGCTACTTGGGGTAGGTATGTTCAGGTCTCTTTACCGGGGCTTAAATTTGCTCTTTATCAGGGGTCACCTGTCCTCCAGTAACATTCCCTCACCTTGTAATTATCTTTGTACTAATATGAGTCATCCTCCGGATGGTCGTTGTGCACCGACTCTTAGAGCGCTAGTGGGAGCGGCTTTATGAGTGACGACCTTGAAGACGTGTAAAACCGTAATTGTCTAAAGGTATACCCTGTACAAATATAGTTTGATATCAAATCCTTCTTCGGTATCCAACCCACTGAACGATTTATTGCCAAGTCACTAAACCGACCAAGGAAATACAACCGTGGTGATATGTTGGGCTTGTTGTGGAGTTTCCTGACCCGATAGTTCCAGAAAACATAATAGCGTGCAAATAGTGAATTGTATCAGGTATTAGTTTATAAGTTTCAATTTTAATCAATCGCACACCATATCATTTTACACCATATTCGTTTATTACAGTGACATAAGTTTGTATCTACTAAATTAACTATTGAGAAACCTGATTTTTGGGAACAATAATCTAATGGATTTGCTGCGTGTGAGCAGGTACAGAGTTTATATTGCGAAATTATGTGTCTTATCCTAAAACTATTTCCGGGAGAGGTAAGTCTGCTGATTCCATTTTGTCACTGAACAGGGACCTTTAACAGTTTAGTGAATGCAGTAAACAGTTTACCACCCAAAGCAAACCACTAGTTTGCTGAAAGGCAACAGTTCGTTCCACTCAAAGAAAATTTCCCTTTGAATACTAACTCGTGGCTGTTTTGTAACTATTTGGAGACGAAGCAAGCTTGATTCGTCTTGACAGTTGAACATTTGGCGACAATTTCCGATAGTCGTGGCAACTTCTGAACTAATTCGTCTGCGAACCGATCAGTAATCTTTTGTCCCATTCTATTATTCAGCCCTTCAGTTCAGTTGTTGACGTAAACACATTCACATTAATGTCAACTAAACACAGACCTTTGATTCCTTCATATAGGACTACTTGACTCTCGTACTATAGATAATGGTCTCATCATTTTAAAATCGTCTTACAGCAAGACTGCATCATAATCAGTAATGTCAAAGTTTTTACGAATGTTTTAGTATAAGTTTTGTTAGAGTTTGTTAGTTAAAATCAATTTTAATTGTATCTAACTAAATACTAAACGACGAAAGTTACTCTAACATTTAATGTATCTTTATCATTTAATGGAATTACTGAAGACGTGTTCAGACAAATGATACTACAGTTTTTCCTCGTTGCCGCCAATTACGTGTGCTCGCGAGCTAGCCACCTCTTAATATTAAATTTAGTTACAATTATTGCTGGTAAGGTTTTACTTGACTGGTACGTTGGTCCAGTGGATAGTACATTTGGCTGCTGGGGTGGTGGATTCGATTTCCACTCAGGACAAGTATTTGTGTGATAAACCGAAGTGTTTTAGTGTGAGATGAACAGTAGTGTAAGCGTGTGTAAAAATATCTATGTATGTATATATGTATGTATATGTTTACATGTAGATATACATGTAATTTATCAGCCGTCTGGTTACCAGTTCCTTGTACAACTTTGTGATGAGATCGCCGTGTGTGGAGACGTAAGCGGATATTTATATTCTATTTGTATATTTATAACCTATTGATAGTCGCCTGTCTCTTACATTAAATGCCACATAATAGTAAATGCCACATCTTTTGTTTATATAGATATAATTTAGATATAATGATGTACAACTAAATCTATATAATATTTATGTAAGATATACACACACAGACAGATGATCGAATAGCACAGTGGACGATGAGTAAACATCTTCGGATTAAGTGGTTCACAGTACAATAACCGTATTTCGCGGCGAGACTTGTCTTAGCAATCGAGGCAATATTTTCTTTTGTTTGTTTCGCTCCTATCTTCTGAACTTCCTTTGTTTGCCCACGGTCAACACCGCCGCGCGTTTGTTCCAGGGCCAGCGGGGAGGTTAATCAAAAATATTGAACAAACATTTGTGCTTGTTCTAATTCGAGGAATTTTTGTTTATTTTTAATTGCTCTCTGGAATAAATCGACAAGTAATTGTTTTATAGGAAGGACCGAAACATAAATGTTTAACTTTATGGCGTTTAAACTTTCATTCAGTGTAATTCTTTCTTTCTAATAAATATTGATTATGATTGCATGCGCATGAATAACTCTATGCACGTGCGTATGAAAATGCCTAAATGATTTAACGGAACGATTTAAGCATATTAATAACGAGATGAATCACCTGACTCCCCCATATTTGAATCTTTACTAGTAGATACATGTCAATGTCCTGCAAATAAAATCCCCTTGATTTGGTAAATCGAGTCAGTCTAATGTAATCGTTCTCGCGCAGAGCGCTCAGTTCTCACATGTATTGTTCAAACATCTACTAACTCGTTCAATCATTCGTCGTTCTAACTTCACGAACGAGCAGGTTCCGAACTAATCCGATCCCTTTGCCATTTGTCACGAGTACAATGACCGTGGGCGGCTGAGTTGTAATATAGTAAAATAGATTCAAGTTCATACATATGTATATTGAAACCAAAAGAAAATATACAATAAATAATATTTTATGTAACTACAACAAGCACGTCAGTTCATTTGGTAGGTATTCTCTGCCTGATCCGTAAGGTGTTTGGCTTGACAAACTAATAATATTAAAACCAATACAACATAAATGAATGAATCAAAGAGATATATGTACCTACATTACCGCAATATTTCACCAAAAGGATAGAGCAAAAATATACCTTTTCCGATTTTCTAATTCATTTGAAACGGCATAAGAGATAAATTTAATAACGCTAGAACTCTTTTTATAAAGTACTTTTGTAGTTCACTACAGTGGAAACTAGTTCTGTCGCTAAATAGCAGAACTTTTGTGTACATGGATAGACAGAAACATGCTTGAGCAGGATGTGGTGCAAGCTCTTCTGCAGAGTACCTACTAACTAGCTATGGTTACTTTCATCCAATATTTCAGTGCCATCCGAGACACAGTACTTGGTCAGATATGACCGAGGTGGTGAGCTCATGGTGAGATCGACAGTACAGATGGTCATGGACTGTAGCGACCATCTTCAACCAGACGCTTGCGTGTCCGTATATTACGTGTCTTATATTAAAAATCAATCGTTAAAATGGACCCCAATGTTGCAAGAACAAAATTATTCCCCTTAAAAATGTGTTCTCAGAATTTGACAAGGCTAATTGTTTTTTAATTGACACATACAATACAGTTAATAAAAGAAATAAAACGATATTACAATATTTTGTGTAAGTAAAAAGCACGACATACACAGTCATTATCATTTGTAATGAAAAGTAATTTAAAATGTCGAGTTTAATAAAGAACGTAAAAGTTATATGTCAGACATTACTGTAACTTGCGCGAACAATGACATCCAACATAATAAATTATTAAAACTCATTTCTGTAAAGTACTTCGCGGGACCCGCACCGTGTTACTTTAGCCGCGGGAACACGGGAGATTCATTTCTGATGAACACTTAGAATATAAAAATGAATAGAGAGCACCCATAAATTTATGTGTAACATAGTGTGTATTGCTGGCAGATCGTGATATTGCGTGGCCTGCCTAGGTAGAGCGTAGAGCTAGGTATGCGAGAATCTTCACGAAGAAGATTGGCTACACCATTGGTTGTGTGTTGAAGAATAATTTGTCAACTGTGAAATGTGTGCCGAGGCGGCTTACTTCAAAGAAATAGTCGTATGACACGGAGTCTGACATATCACTATATTCTTAGTAGGTATGAATTTTATAATTGGTTTAGTAATGAGTTGTAGGCCTTTGAGCGGTTCTCCATTAATGTGTTATCAGCGGTGTTTACGGAACCTATGAAGTATTCAAATACAATGGTATGATGTTCTTTTTATCGTGATATAAGATTGTGATGGTGGATAGTTTCGATGGCGGTGATGAAATTGTGCAGATTATTACACCAGTCCATACGACCAAAGTATACTTTAATTTTTAATTTAAGTATACTATAATTAAATATCGCTCGTGAATAATAAAAGCTTCCCAATCAAATAAAAGGTCAAGTCAAACCGTGAAGCTTAGCAAGATACTATTGTACGAATTGAGAAAATCCACAATCGAATAAAAACCCAGCTGTTTGTTCGGCCGGTGCTTTTTATCAGTCTTCTCCTCTAAAACAAACGAACGTCGAGGTTGACACAGAAAAACAAAGAAAATCTCAGTTAAACAAGAGAAACAAAAGGTGGAAAAATATTGCCCTACCCTAATTTGGT
>DWME01000456.1:0-33483 GCA_018244795.1 Parelbella ahira ahira | reverse complement strand
AGCTCGTATTCTGGTCCCGAGCTACAGGGACCATATACCTTATACATCATACATATACATATACCTTACATCGTATTCATATACCTTAACGATGCCAAATCGAAATTGCAATGTAAATTATTTTATTTATTTTAATATTATTCATTAAGTGTAATTAGTTCGTAATTTTATATGCTCATGTAAGTAAAAAAGACTTGCCAGAAAAATAAATAATCGAACTTTCAAAAAGCTTTTATCTTTTCTAATAGAAATGATATAACCATGATTGCTTCTAAATAGTTGGCTCGACAATTCGACACGCAAGCTAATGTAATGTTTTGTTAGACTCGTGCCGTGTTCGGTTTAAGATACCAACAGATCCAGTTTAAATGAAATCGTGTTACCGGCAAATGCCGAAGAAAGTGAAAGTTATTGAATTGAGGTGACCGTTCACAGCGAAGAATAACATTCTTAAATTTGTCAATACACATTGGCAAGACTCTATAAGGAATCGAAAGGCGTTGATTACATTAATTTTTTTGTCTAAATAAACCTACACAAACTAAATGAAATGATGAAATATTAGTATTGAATTTCAGGATGAAAAGATATTTTTATAGTTTTACGTAATAATAGAATAGACTTTTATAAAATATTTATTTATCACAGAAGCTTAAATACATAATAATAACTACATACGATTAAAATTAATAACAATATATCTATATCATCATAACATTTTAATACTATAAATTGTTTTAAAATACTTTTTAAATATTTTGTTACAAACGCAACAATAATAATTTTGTGGCACTTTATAATTCCTAATATCCTATTAATCATCTTAAATAAATTATACACAAAATAATAGGTTTAGGCATCAACATAGTAATACATGCGTTTACTAGGGTCCAATATATATGCAGGAGTTGTAGTCAAAACAGGAACAGCGCTAGCAATGCTACTCAAGAGTATTGCCGCGCTTTTCCTACCATCCGTGTTTACGCTTTTTTTGCTTAGACTATCACTTCGCGTCTGTGTTTCATTTTCAGTATTTTCTGCTTGAACAATCTTGGCACTTCTGTAGTTACCACCATGCATATGATTTCTGTCGCCGCTTCTAGATCCATGTGATTTAAAATCATCACCATTTGTGGAATGTTCTTCTCTAGAGTCACTGTCATCTAGTTCGATTATTTTTGCATTTCTGCTACCACCTCTACGTCGTTCGTCGTATATCGATTTAAAGTTACCACCATGCATCGGTCTGGATGTAGTTCTTTCATTGGAATCGCTTAGTTCAATTAATTTAGCACTTCTGCCACGATTATTTCTTGCTCTTTGAATATCGCTTCTTCTCCTTGAATACGGATCTTGCTTAACTTCAATAAGCTTAGAAGTTTTACTTTGAGATGCTACTACGTCACCTTTCAAAGACTTCTGAATTTCTTTTTGATGAGATTCATCCTTAAGCGTCTCAGCACTTCTATAGTTTCCACCATGCCTTGGCCCATTTGCAATGTCTAATCCTTCCTTAAATATCTCTACACCACCCAATTTATTTACATCTTTAGCTAAATTTTCGTCTTTGTATAATTCCAAAGCTTCAATATTTTTTTCGGGTTTCTTTTTTGTCTTAGATGGTATTTCTTTTATAATTTCAATTTCTTTAATGTCTTGTTTAAATTCTGTAATATGTGGAGATGATCGATTGACAGGCAACTCCTTATGTATTTCAATTTTTTTTCTCATTATAACTGGTTTGATTTCTAATCTTGCACTATGAGTTTCAGTTGTAGTTAGTGGTACTTCTGTGGTCCTAGCGAGAGTTTTCTTGGTTGGTTCATGAGTTGTAACTTCTAAGACCAGGGGCGTCTTGGATTCAGTTTTCTTATTTTTATCTTCATCGTCATCAATATCGTCATCTTCATCGTCGTCATCATCATCAACATCATCGTCATCATCGTCGTCATCATCATCGTCATCATTATCATCATCATCGTCATCATTAAGTTCTTCATGATTCTCTTCATGACCATGATTTTCTTCTTCTGATTCATCATCATTATCTTTGCTTTTAGAACGGTTATAACTAGGTACTTCATTTTTCCGACCTACTTTTTCATACGTAGGCATGTATTCCTTTATATCCTGTTTGACACCGATCATTGCATCAACTTCTTCTTTTCTAAAATCATCGTCATCATCTTCGCCATAGCTTTTCGTATCGGTTACTAAAGTACTTTTAGACGTTTTCTTTTTTTTCTCTCGATATTTGGGTGCCGTGATTTCTTCGTGATCGTCATATACTTTTGTTGTTGGTTTTTCTGTAAATTTTTGCGTATTTGGGTTTTCACTTTGATAAGAATCACGGAATCTTGTTACTAAGCGCAATTTATTAGTCACTAATTCATTAGCTTCTTTTGGTTTAACTGTTGTAGAAGTTATTAAAATTCTCCTTCTCAGAGGACGTTTTGTTGTTGTCGTAGTAGTAGTAGTAGTAGTAGTACGCTCATCATCGTTATCGTCGTCATATTCGTCATAATCTTCCTCACTCTCGCTCGTTTCTAAGGGCTTATCTGAACGAGATTTCAAATTTACTTCCTTTTTCTTTTCGATTTTTGTATTTAACGTTTGTTTTTTTGTTTCTTGCATACGTGGTAAAAACTTTGATACATCAAAATATGGTCGTGTTGATAGTTTTTGCTTTTGAGGAGTATCTTTTTTATTAACTATCCAGCCATAATCTTCGGAATCTGTATCGGTATTAGTTTGCGCTTTATAGTCTTCCATAGTCATAGATTTTTTGTTTTCTACCGGTGTGTATTGACTTTTATGATTAACTGGCCTTAATTCATATCTTGGTTCTCCACGCCGTTGATCCACACTAACATCAACAAAGCTCTCATCAAAAACAGGCTCAGAACCTTTTTCTTTATCAACATTTTGTGTCCTATCACTTTTACCGATATCCTTGTAAGTTCGCGTACCAGCATTTCGCTTAACTATCTGTTCCTTTCCTTGGTTAGTTGTAACTATATCCACAACTCTACTTGATTGTAACTGTTTTATTAATGGGCTTATGTTATTGGTCGTGGTAGTTTTCTTTGAGTCCTGTACTTGACTGTCCCTAATTATTTTGTATGGCTCATAAACAAAGGGGGCAGCTCGCTTTTTTCTTGAACTAATAGGCTGTATTGTTATAGTTTCTTTTCCTTGAACAGAAAGATCTGTAGCATTTTGTCGTGCGGGTAAATTAACCTGCAATTGGGATATACCTGATTCTGTCTTTGAAACCTGCTCTTTTATCTGTGGTTGATGTACAGCAATTTCAAATTTAGGCCAAATAGGAATAGTCTGTCTTATATCTCCTTGTTTTGGGTATAATTTATCTAATAATGTAAACATATCTATTTTACCCTTCTCTTTTAAATCTTTGGACGAATCCGCCGCTTCATTTAATTTTAATTCTTGAGCAAGTTTTGCTTTCTTTTGTTTAAGTTTGTAAATTTCTAGGCTTGGGACGGTTACCGGTTCCGGGTTGGATATAATTTCTTCCTTAAAAAATGGGCTATCTAATGGGTTTTCACCAAAATATTTAGCTTTAAAGCAATCTATCTTGTCACCTAAGCCACTGAGTCGTGGTTTCTCTTCTAATGCACTGAAGTCAGCCTTGTCTTTTTTATCAATATCTACGTCTTCATTGTCATCATCGTCGTCATCGTCGGGATGTCCACCTTTTTTTAACTTTTCTGGGATTGGGTCAATATCATCTTCTACTTCAGGACATTCAAAGTTCGATCTTGAGTCATAAAATTCTGTTCCACCTTTAGATTTTTTTGGTATTAAGTCAAGATTCTCTGCATACCGAAGTGGCGAATCCTTATTTATTTCTTTTACATTTTTAAAGTAATATGGATATTTGTCGGCAATGTTTTCAGTTATTGGAATCACTTTTAGTTTTGACAATTTCAATATTTCTTCTCCCGTAAGGTACGTTGTAGTTAGATTGATTTTTGGTACATCAATTTTTGCTTCACGTTTGTTTACGTCATGTTCAGGGTCTTTTTCTGAAATAACTTCTGAAGTTTTGATATCCGTGGTTTCATTACGTGTTTCTTCCCTTTTTATTCTTTCATTTTCTTCATCTGTTATCTGTGAACTGTTTTGGTATTCATCTTTATGCTTGTCACCATGGTCAGTTTTGTTTATAGGTTTATTGCGGTAAACATCACTTTCATTCGAATGCTCTTGTTCGATATCTGTATATTCTTCCGATTCTACTTCTTCTTCAATATCTTTCTTGTTATCTTTCCACTTTTTACCGTCTAATATCTGATCGCGATATTCTGAACCTTCGTCGTCTTTGTATTTAGCACTAAATGTCGGTGTCTTGTATTTGCCTCCACTTAGTTCCTTTTCTTTAAGAAAGCCTCCATGTCCTTCATGATCTGAGGCATGTTTTTGTTCTCCAGCGTGATCGTAAGCGGAATCCTCGTATCCTTCTTCTGTATAAACCGTTTGTGCTTTAGTACTTTTGATGGCTTCTCTTAGTCTAGGAGCGTTTCGAATCTCGTCTAATGTGTCAGCGTCCTCAAAAGCAGCTTCTTTAGGCAAATGCTTCGTTGTTTCAATTCTTCTCACTTGAGCGTAGTTTTTAATTGGTACGAATTCATCTTCGTCGTATTCGGTACTTATATCTTTGTCATCATCTTTTTTATCATTAAGTTCTAATTTTTGATTAACAATCGGTTTGTTCTTTAGAACGGCTTCATTTATAGATTCATCAACATTATTCCTCAATTCTACAAATTTAGCCTTTCCTTTTTCGTATATGTCATAACCATCCGAGGGTTCACTGTGCTTTTCAATAAACGGCACTTGGGGATATTCGTTATGTTCATCATCATATTTTAAAGCATGCTGTTGCCTTAACCTTTGTAGGTGATTCTTAACTGGACGGTAGTGCATCGGTTTGACTTTTACATAGTTCTGGTGCCATGGATGTCTAAATTTCTGGTTTAAAACAGGTTCCCTGTGATTATGGACAGAAGGGGGTCTATAATAGATCGGTCGACGTTGAGGCCGGTGTATTTCGTACGGTGCGGGCACATTTTTATGGGGAAATTTCTTACGGTCTGTGTCTTCAGGGTTTTCTAGATATTCACTTTTGGTTATATCAGGTTCATCTGCTCCATTTTCTTGCTTTTGTAATCGGATTTTACTGTTAAGTAAATCATTTCTAATCTTATCCAGAACGGGATCCTGATAAAGCTCCTTTAAAGCAGGTTCTTCTAATTTGTAGGGATGAAAAACTTCGTAGTTTGTAGTAGACGGAGTAACATATCGAAAGGGTTCATTTTTCTTCACGTACTTCTGATAAGGCTGAAAGATGTTTTTATCCTTATCCATCATCTGATGTTTCCCCAATTCTGGCAAGGGGACTCCTGTGTGTGGTTTAATTGGATATGATTTATAATTGGTTTTGGGTGACTGTACTCCGTGAAACTGGGCGATATCTGCAGCGAATTTGGGTTTCTGCGCTGTGTACTCGAAGTATTCCGTCGGGATGGGCTTTTGTTTATTATTCGCGACATTTTGATGTTGAATCGTTTGTGACACGAAATGTTCATCGTCATTCACTTCACTGTTATCATCAGTCCACACAACGGGGACCCTGATGGTGAGACACAGGGACAACTGCAGCGCCAGGAGAGTGGCCGCTGTGAAGTACATAGTGACATTGCGCGCGCGAGGGACAGTGGTCGACTAACCGCGCGAAGGCGAACAGAGTATTTATGTCCTCGGGTCGTCGTCGCGGACCGTTTGCTCGACCGTCTCTTAGCTTGCTTTTGCAAATTTAAGTGACGAGATTAAAGCGGAAATTATAAATGTTTTGTATAAACGAAATGTATAAACTGTTTGTAATGAACCTATGCGCAAATTTTACAATCTTTCCCTTACAGTTAACCCGTAAATTTATTAATTACTGATAACCAAAAAGTTCGCTGATAACATTCAATATACTTGTTAGTTATTATTATCTGTAATTTTGTAACATAAAATTAATAAAGCATACTACACAAAGTGTTTAAAGTGAAATCACCGTGGACTTAATTAATTGATATGCACATACATACATATTAGAAAACATAGATGCAATGTATAACCGTTTCCACTAGTCACTTGAACGTGAGGTCGCCTAGTCTACAGAGAAATTGAGCAAAAAGTGTACACAGTTTTAACGATACCAGAACGATAAGCCAAACTATGGTGTTAAGAACAAAGATGGTACCCGGATATGAGTTAGTGTGAAAGCGTAGTACGTGGGCTAGATCGACTTTAGCGGAAACGTTCTATTTTAAATATACGAGAATCGAACCGGTACAGTCTAATTCTAGCTCGGTCCCATTTCAAAACTTCGAAAATTTATAACAACATGTTGCGGTTCGACTTTTCGAGTAGCCGAAGCTGAATATAAAAGGGCATCGACTCGAAATACAAGAGCGCCTAATATTCACTGGGCGGGAATAGTAAACGACCTTCAATGAATTGGTTCATTTCACAAGGTACACATATTATAGGTATGAGAAAGTCTAGATCGATGCTTTAGTAAGACGTACTCTCATTTACGAGTATAATATGACTTCTGGTTTTTCGAGACGAAAGAGATGTAAATGCTACATAACAATGAATAAAGTAACAAAATTACTCAACTAAATTTTGTTCTTTCACAAAAAACTTTTCGTAAAAGAATTATACATATATATAATATAATAAATATAACAAGTAAAGCTTCTTGTATTTGGTAATCTGGTAACTTAACAATTAAGTAGCCAAGGTTAACATTAAGTTTTGCGCAAAAACATTACAAATCACCGAAAAATAAATGTAATAAGATGTCAAAGGAATCAAGAAACTGTCCCAAATTTTAAAGAATTTTCGACATTTTCGTACGAAACAATATCGCAATCCGAGCACCGAGCTGACTTCGACATACAAAAGTTCATTTACGCTCTACCAACCGGCGTTATCTTTTATTATAAGTTTCAATAATATTAATAGGATAGGTTCTAGGCGAATACTTAATATGACATTCATTGCCCTTTTCTTAGGATAAATAAATACAGTGAGAACAAATTTACATTTAATCTAAGCATGTGTTATTTCTTTCGAATATAGACAAACTATTAGGAAATTATTATCAAAGGACTTGTCAAGTAACAGACCATTAAAACTATTCAAAAACAAGATCGTCATCCAGCTAAAGCCTAAATTGATTTCATTGACGATTCTATGGTAAGTTAGAAAAATTACTGTTGAAGAAATATTTGACAATGAATGGCGTAAGATCAGTAATTATTATTTAATTGGGTCTCTTTGGTCGAGAATAATCGTTCAAGGTGGTGGTCTAATTGACGAAACTGGAAGGCTTTATCGAGTTTGACGCAACGTTGGCAACTCAGTGGTAATAGTATTTGTGCAACGGATTGAGGGAGCATTTCTTTATGTAATTTACTTGCCAGTCGATTGGAGGTGAACAATTGCCGACGTTGATGTAATGTTCCACGCAACCTTTATCAACGCAATGCACATTTAGCTGCTTTTGAAGGCATTGTATTCGCCCCGTATTAAGTCTTTTTTATATAAATGTAACTTAAGAAATAGGTAGACGAGCCACCTGCCGGTAAGTAGTCACTGCTGCCTTTGAACATGTATAACATTAGAATGGTCGCTAAATCTTTGACACTTTTGAAGTAGAGCTGTTTTCATATCTTGCCTCAGGATACCTATGCTCGTTCTGAGTGTAAATGAAAAGGAAATTGATTACATTTTCTTAAATTAACGTAGTGTATTGAATTAGTGGTAACAATAAAACGCATTGCATAGTTGCTAGAATATTGGCTAAGTTGGTTGGTGTTTAAATAAGTGTTCATCATTTGTCCCATATGCATAAATTAATGAAAGCTATAATTACTGGTGGACACTTTCTTTGTCGTTCCACATTCTGTTGCTCTGTTGCTCACTGAGCTGGACCCAGCGCAATCGAACATAATTGCACATATACTTGGCAGTAGGTTTACGAGCGCCTGCTTTCTCGACTTTAACCTTACCTATGTATAGAGAAATTTTACCTCTTAGCGTTTATGTAATAATAATTAAATATTCGTGGTTTATGTAAAAATTTCACGCATGGCGACTTCATCTGAATACTTTTAAGCAAACGGATCCATTTGTCCACTCATATTTAAAGTACAGTGGTACCTAAACGGAGTTAGTAAAGTTGATAATACATTTCAGATTTCTAATAAAAAAGATGATGTAATAAACATATTTTATAGGCGCTGCAATTATATTCAAATTAATATTTACATAACTATGCAAATTTTAGAAAAGTTTTCGACTAATTTTGCGTTGTACTCGACCAGCTGTCTTCGCTATTTTTTATTTTATTGTACATCATTGCCAGACGCAACTGCAGGTCGCGAGTGGCGGCCGCCAGTGTCGCCGACCCGGGTCTAGGTCGCCTCCGATTACCGTGGATAATGTTTGTTTTATTTGTACAATTGATACTATTGTACAAGTGGTTTCAGCGTGCCACATTAATCAGACCGCTCTCGATTACTTGCTCTATTGCGACAAATATACCTGTTCTGTGTGACTGGTTCTGTTTGTTTGGTAGTACCACTATTGTACTATTCGAAGTGGTTCTATTGCACTGATTTTCTAAAGAGGAGCTGAAGTGCTTGATTGCTATTCTGCAAGTTTGTACAATTACTATGTCTGATAGACACTCCAAATATTGTAAATAAAATTATGTTAAAACTCTTACTTATCAGCAGAGATTGATCTCACAGGTTTTCCTGTTTCCAATCCCACATTTTGAGAACTGTGAGCTACTAATATGAGGGTGAACACACTTGTAGCAATATCATCATCAAATCGTCGTATCTTGCCAATATTTTAATAAATAAAATTGAAATACCCATTACACATATAGTAAACAAATCTTTATCGTCTAGCCTTCAGCCAGAATTATCACAAAATATCGATCTGCAGGCGAATACTGAATTTGAGATATCAATGTGCCTGCCGCACATTTGCCATATCGGCAATATGGCCGTTAATCTACGTAATTAAGAAATTCAATTTCTAAATTTCATAAGTATTCTAATTACGTAACCACCAAGAAAAAGTAACGTTTTCTCCAAAGCAAATAAATTGTAAATTGTAATCTTTAAACAGCATCATAGACTGGCCATTAGGCCAGTGGTTAAAACACCTGACTGCTGAGCCAGAAGTAGTGGGTTCAGATACCAAAAGACAATATTTGTTATGATAACCTTATAAAGCGAGTGTACATGACTATTCGTTGTATTAAATTATTTATTATTAATATCATACATATTTACGTAGTAATGATAAATATATGTATACCTCAGTACATACAGATAAAAATATCAAAGCGGATAGACGAAATCATAGGTTGCAGACGCAAGCCGCATTTCTCAGATCTCTAATACGATAGAAGAAGGTAAACAGTATCGTTGGCCATAACGTTATGAAACAGTTTATAACAATGGCTCGTAGATCGCAATTATCATTGAACTATGACGCAGTGGACGGCGGTGTGAAGTGGATTCGATGCGCTCTCGATTTTTAGCGATCTGCAAATCATTTTAGTTCTAGAAAGTTATTTTGTTGAATCGTAAACTGCCTTAAGAAATTTTGGACGTAGCATTGAATTAATTATTCTGTTCTGCTGTGAGTAAGCCCTTAATTGTTACTAAATATATGTATTTCAAAAAATGTAAAAAAAAAGCAATTGGTTCCTTTTTTATACCCATATATTTGTTTCCTATATTGTAACAATTGTAATTGTAAATTGTAAAAATGAAATTAAAATATAGTTAGTTGGGACGCAATGACAGCCTAAGAGTTTAGATTTCAGTCGCCCACTTTAATAGTGAAGGGCTAGAAACTTAGAATTCACCTTTGACTATAGAAAGTTATCTGCGCCTTAAAATTAAATACTTCTCAATATAACTACGAAGAAAAACTTACAAGCCGTATTCATAACGTACTTTGTGGTGGGTAAAGACTATTAATCCTACTGTTAATCCTCATTCTTCTAAAAGAAGAATCACCCCTGCTATTGCAACGATGATAGGGTAGATATTAGTAACGATAATGAAGGAACAAAAAAACACACTAATTTAGGATTTATTTATTTATTCTTTATTGAAAACCTAAAGCTACAGTACAAAGGGCGGACTTTATACTGAATGCTAAACTCTTATAAAGAAGTGTCACACAATGCGGAACCCTACAAATGGTGCATGAATATTTAGATGTTATTTTATTTGTTTCTGTTTGGAGCAGTTCATCGGTCAAAGTCGGCGGCTGATTTGCATTTTGCAACA
The DNA here is from genome assembly GCA_018244795.1 of Parelbella ahira ahira. Classification (NCBI taxonomy): domain Eukaryota; kingdom Metazoa; phylum Arthropoda; class Insecta; order Lepidoptera; family Hesperiidae; genus Parelbella; species Parelbella ahira. The sequence continues at coordinate 23,080 of DWME01000456.1, read as the reverse complement.
ATTTCCAGAAAACGAAGAATTTTGCAACCCTTGATTAGAAAATGCAAGTCAAGGAAATATTGTGTATTTATCGTTGCACTTTAAACTTAAAGTTTAATGAGTTTTTGTACCACATTTTGTAAGTAAAAATTGTGTAAGGAGTGTCGGAAGTCGTTGGTTCGATTGCAAAAAAATGTTTGATTGCTTTATAATATTTTTGTGTAAATCATATTTTTTACAATTACGATTATTATTAGTTAGCTTTTCGCTTGCGCCTCATATTTTGCAAGTCTTTATGCGTCACATTCGTAGTTCTAAGATCTGATTATGTGGGCCAATTACGACATAACTTAAACTATATTTTACATTAAAACTCGCTTTATGTGCTAAGGAAACCTACGCCTAGTTGTAATATAGGGCGTTAATTTTTATATGATCTATAGTTAAGAAAATATCATACCATGTATGTACCTATTAAATTTTTTTGATAAGAATATATCGAGAACAGTGGATATAGTCTTATCAAAATCTTATATTATTATAATAGTTCCTCATGTTCTTCGATTATCAAATATTTCATTGTATTAAAACGTAATGAAATCACTATCATCATCGGTCCCTTTTAATCGATATACTAATGAATATGGGTATCTTCTCCGTATAAGAAAATTCATAGAAGTCTGCCATTTTAGCGAAGTCTGGGTTGGCAAGCTTCTCACGCCCTAGATATCATTATAGAGAATTGTGAATTATTAATACACGTACTATTAATCTATCTGTCCTTGTATAATGTATAAGCAGTAATGAATAAATGTAAAAGTCAACGCGACTAGCGTTTTCGTAGACATTTTTGCTCTACATGCATTTGCACAAGCAGGTTCGCTCAACGGTCTCAAAACTCACACAAACGCCACTCTACATGTGTGTCGGCTCTAAATGAGCACAGGCAAGTCATTAATATTTGAAATACGGGCAGTGATCTTATAGCACAAGATAATACAGTACTTCCGCGGTGAAATGTGAACAAATGACCTATTTAAACATGTTATCGGGCATTACAAATCGTTTGTTGCTGGTTTGTGTAAGAAGATCAGTCCTAATGATTTCTTTGTGATTATTTAACGTCAGGTGTTCTTCGTGTAACATTCACGATCTACTTTTGTAACATAAGACATTGACTAAGACTGATTTATTGTAGGCCTTTGGATTTTATTTTTAAAAGGTGTCTACAAATACATATTCAGTTAGTTATTTATGTACGTACCTACATACGTGTGCTTAGCTGTATGGATACCGTGGCACAGGCTTAGATTAAAATTAGATGGACGATGTGTTGAGATATCCTAGGATAATTTTTAATATTTATTTACTTATTTAAAAGAATAATAATAGTACAAAGAACCTCTTGAGGTTCTTTGTACTTACTTACTTGTAAGTGTGTAGAAATAGGACTGTTAATGACAATCAGTACAATTATTAATATGTATGTAAGTACACAAACAAATTTATAGAAAACAAATAGAATACAAAGAGATTTATTCACCGTTAAGTTGTTTTCTAAAGAAGTATCTTCCAGCAGACCTGTGCCTAGAAAAGGGGTTATTCATAAACATTGGCAGACAAACGTGTTCAACTAAAATAAATGATGTTATGCAAAATCAAATGTAATCCATAATTCATACATACATATTATATAACATGCATACAAATATTGAATACACTTATACGCTCGTATTATTCACATATGGAAAGCGCAAATAGTAAAAGTTGTTAGTAAGATCATTGCTACGAAATCGTATCATTTGCACCTTTAGTATACATATATGTTAGTATGAATACATTGTAATATTATAATAATAATAGAATATAGTATAACAATTATATCATCATCATCAGCCTATCTCAGTCCAGTGCTGGACATAAGCCTCCCCCAATGAGCGCCATCGCGCCCTGTCCTCTCCTTGTCGCATCCAGCATCTGCCTGCAGCCTTTCGCAGATCCTCATCCCACCGCTGTCGACAATTATAATATGATTATTGTATTATTATATAACTGTCAGGCACTTTTGTAAAATTATTATTGAGTGATACGAAAATATTTTCAATAATAATTAAATCAGATTCTCGATACAAAAATCACTGCGTTCATACGGTCATATTTTATTAAGTAATTAGAGCATATGTTTATATATAAAGTATTGCGATGTGTGTGTGTGTGTATAATCATATAATAGCACACATAATAACTTCCTCGTCAGTTCTGAGGCCACAAATCACAATGAAACCCGTTCGTACATGCTGTTAATTCGTTATTTTACCACTGGTATTTAGTTGCCAAGGCTTTAAAATAAGCGCGCGTACTGACGGAGCGGTTTTAACGTAAGGTAAGCGACGTGGGTTGCGATTTATCGTCCACAATTAAAAGGAAAATCGTACTGTTTCTATTTATTAGTGTCTCTAACTACCCACAACGTTTTTTTCGTTACTTAAAAGCTCGGAATAAGTGATATACCGTACAGGTCAACATACATTAGCACAGTTGTAGCTAACTAGTTTAAACTACCATTTTTATCAATTAAGAAAATTAGGGCGAAAAGGTTTTAATATAATTTTCTCTTTTATTCAACTGCGTAATTTTTATTGTTATATTTACTGAAGACACTCTTCATTTCTATTAATTAATATTACTCTTTATATTCATATATTGATTTTTAAAGGTGTGGCAGGTATAAACGTTGCGTTTGTTATGATTCAAATAATGTAATTCAATATTCGAAATTAACACCACTTAGGTTATAAGTCAGATTTTAAAGGCGTATGACTTTGGGTATGGCAACTATCATTACGTGATAAGTAGGAAGGATTGATATACATTTAGCATTACATGTGAATATAATCTAAACGAAAAAACGCTGCGTTAGTAACGCGCGTTTGAACCGCTCCGTGTGTTTAAAGATTAAACATACTTCATTTGTATGCATGCACTGCTTAAGACGTTGGGAGATTCCGCAATATTTGTTGATATAATTACAATTTAAATTCAATATTAATGTATGAAAATATAAAATTTAAAGTGTTAAATAGATCATACTGTACCTAAAAGTATTATTACACAATTTAAAAAAATCTATTACTAGAGAGTAATTTGTATTAGTGTAACCAAAATATATTTCCCGTAAATTAATAATAGTAGAATATATCATGTTTCCGATAAACCATAAAATAGCAATATACATATACATATGTATAATAAAGCAATAGAGTTTGACAGAAATTGACGTCTTGGGAATTATCAAACGGCTTCAAAAATAAATATTCCTAAGGGTCTAACTTGTTGAATAGTCCTATCATTGACGGCCGCATCATTCAATATAAATAGCAACAGGAGTGCGCGCGGCGCACTCTAGTGTTTGTTACCGTTTCCACAATGCTTTGTGTTCGACAGGTGCGTTTTGGTTTTTTAATATATACTTCGTAACGCTTATTCTAATTAATTGCTTGTATTCATGATCCTGTTTCAATTGAGTTACGATAAAGAAATCTATACGCTTTTGATAACGATTAGTTAGAAGTCGTTAACGTTAGCCAATTAGTCGTGATGACAATTTAACTCAATTTTTTTTTTAAATAACTAAGAACATCTTTGAATTTATAGGTCAATTAATAGTAATTATTAAATCATCATTATAACATCATGTAAATCAATAGTTTACATTACTTACAGGATAAAAATAACGTCATACTTGCAAGTTCTCTAATATTTGGACCATTTTAAACGTTTGTAATTAAAATCTACCTTTTATAAATATGTCATAGCATTTTCAAAATAAGATCTGTCTTCCACATATAATCATTGATTGGTTTTGTACGGATTTATGACATATTACAGTAAAAAAGAGTAAGAAACAAAAATATTTTTATTTTAGTTCAAGGATCTTATTTTGAGTGAAACGTCTTGCTACTTTGCTTTAATATATGACGTATAAATGTATGTTCGTTAAATTCATTACCGGAACTTATGTGCTTATCTTCATTTGGATATATTTTTGCGATAAAATTATAACAAAGGCATTAGTAATAAAGTTCTTATAAAAGACTTCAACGCGTTCACTCAATTCCATTTTTGTACATAATGACAAAAATGCACTTGTAACTTTGATATTTCCATGTCATTTAAATAAATCTTATTTATTCGATTTCACAAATTTTTATACTTTTTCACTATTTGATCTTCTTCTTCTTTTCCACTCCTCTGATACCTCTTATCAGAGCATCCACTTCAGTCCTAATAATATTATCGTCTAATAAGCACTATACCTTTTTTCTGTATTTTCTTATAGTCAGAAACAATAAAATGAATGCCATAAATTTTTTATATCATATATAATAGTGAAACAACTTCATATACGATGCATTTAGATTAACTTTATATAATAAATACATATGTACTCGTCAGTTAGTAACTACTAACAACAGTTACCTTGCACCCTTTACCTACAATGTAACTGATCTATGACATAATTAATATGATATGCTTTTATTTATTCGTGTTTAAATGGATAATTGTCTATGCGAAAGCCGCTCTGACCTTGTTCCAAGAAACTTGACCTTACCTTAAAGATATATGACATAATATCATATACCATTGAAAGTCAAATTGTCAAGTCAGATTAACTATGTCCGTACCTATGTACTTTTACATTTTGTTTTAATGTTATTAATAAGGTGAGTGATGATGAGAACTCATCTTAAGTGCTTCTTGCAGCCCATGCATATACTCGTGTGTACGTTTGTCTCAAAAATAATTGAAACTCTATGTATTGACGCAATCATAACATAGCTGCCTAGCAGATAAATAGGAACAATGATGTTATAGAAATAAGTTAAATAGTCGGATGACTCTCCTTATCAATGTTCTATATATTTAATACGTCACAAGCGTTTTAATATTGTTGATCAAATTAAAACTGTTAGACGGGTATCTGTACGCGTTTATAAAACAATAATGAACCTTGAAGCAACTCAGACACCTGATCCTAAGAGCTTATACTATTTTATTCCGAGAGCTTCTAGATTACATACTCGTAAGTAACTTTTAAAATACATATTAATATTACATTTTACGCTAAGACAAAAACAAATATACATCATACGTGCTTATCACACGAATATTGAGCGGGTGCGATAGGAAGCCGCAATCCCCAGTTCAGGAGTTTAGTTACTCTCAAAAGACAGTTGAGTAATTTTAAAATTGGAATGTAATGATGACACTGCCTTATACAATTGTCATTACCTCAGTGCTTAATATAAACTAATTGACAATAACAGTTCTTTTGGTTCATTGTTATATACACAACTCACGTACGTTTTTCGGAATGGCCCGACTACTTTCTGACCTGTATGGGACCTTTTAATTCAATTATATTCGAGGCAAGTTACAAATGTTAATCGAAGGCTGAAAACAATTGAGTTTGCTGTCTACTATTTTTTTATTCGCTCCAAATAAATAAAATTAATCTGTATTTCCGCAGTATGATAATTTATAAACATTCAGACCGATTTCAAATAATGAATTATGTAGAAAGCAAATATATTTATATCGTATAAGAAGCATAAAAAATCATAAAATTTGTGACTATTACCTGTAGCTTTACAAACTTACCATTGGTCATGTATTTAGACGCGCATAAGTTAATATTACGTAACTCAGTAACCGAGTAACGTTGTATAACGTTATTAAAGATTTTATTCACGTTACAAATGTTAACGTACACAGTAACCCACATTATTTTACTGCGTTTGTACATGTTTTCTTATTATTCAACACTGAACAATTCCTAACAATATTTATTAAAGTCCAAAGTAGAGTTGAGCGACCACATACTAAAAATTTATATACACAACTCTACATTATTTTCTTCAATAATTTATATTGTGCACGCCTACGGCCAATTCGAAGTCCCTGTATCTTAGGCCGAGAATGGAAGCTACAGAATATCCTGTCTGGTGATAGAAGACGATTGAATGGAGGCTTGTTAGCCGATCTCTAATTGTAGGTACATATTGTCATGAGAACCTCAGCGAGTGAGCTAAGACATTGTCTCACCCAGGTGTATGTCTCGTACAGGAATAACGTTACGTGGTCATAGATGCGTTTCCTTAGCGATCCTGGAATCTTTCTATTAATATGTTTCTATTTTTTGAAAAAACTACGTTTCCATAGGGTTATCAGCGCCCAAGAGTGTCTGAGGTAACAGCGTTCCTGTATTCTATATTTTGGATAGTTAACGTTCTATTAGAGTTCCTCGTAAACTTGCAAAATAAAATGCATTTGTAATGTATCGTATAAATAAAAATATACTAATAGAGCTAGTCTCCACCATATACAAACCTGTGCATAATTGTATAATGTAATATATCTGTTATATTTACAGCTTATAGTTCTCTTATGGACCTTGTTGGCGCTGGTGTCGGTATCCTTAGGAAGACCAGACAGTGCAGGACACTACCCTGATCCCCCACCAGGAATTTCCCATGGTACAGTATAGTCAATATCTTTATTAATATTTGCAATATTGTCGTTATTATTTGTATGTCTCAAGTTTCGAATTCTTTGGTAAGTTTTGGTGACGCCAATGAATTCTACATGGTTTAATTTGTTTTGTATAATATATTTGTAGCATTTGAACAATAACAGGGAATGTGTAGACCAATATTAGTGATTTCAAGCGCAACTGATGAGCAAGAGGTTCTGGGTTCTATTACGCGCCTTATACAGTCTTACTGGTTTATTCTAACTTGAAATGTTCGGTAGCAGCTTGAAGTCTGGATTTGTGCCTGCTGAATGGCAGCAGACTCACGCCCTATCCCATGGGGATGCTTAGCGCAATTAGTGAAATGTGGAAATCCATCATTCCTTTGCCTACCCCTAAAGGGAAATAGAGGTCTGATTTATGTTTTGTAGACCAATAAAAAAATCGTGCTTGAGGCACGTGTTACCTCGTTTATATTTTCTAATGTAACGAGATGCTGAGCTAATTTAATATTTATCTCTTGAATTATTCTATGTACGTAAAAGTCATAAAAACAACGATTATATAGAAGCAATAAAATTCGTGAATTATAGACTTTACGTAAAGCTCAATCTATTCTTTTATTATGGTTTATGCATATTAACAACGAATATATGAACGCTGCCATGGGTTGGTTGATGTTCTACTAGGTTTAGTAATTAAATTTACCATTAAATATAAATGCTTTTGACCATATTGTATATTCTAATTGTAATATTTTTCACAGGTGGATTACCATACGGCAGTATGAGTGGTAACATTGCAGCGTATTATAAGAATCAAGCGCCATCTAGACGAGGTTCCGTGACCTTACACGGTGTAGCATCCCACACAAACTTCGCGCCAATTCAACAGTGGTTATAATAACGACAGTTACGTACTAGTAAGCTTACTACAGGGGTCAATAGATGGCGCTATCCCTAATAATTCAAAATAACATAAATAATGTAGTACATTCGTTTTAGTGGAAAATACATGTTCCTTATGATTACTGACTATGTACCTAAGAGATTTTACAATTATTTATTTATTTTAAGTTTGGTCATACAATAAATATTTGAAACAATAATAATGTCTTAATTTAGTCTAATCTTTTAAGAAAAATAAACTGACGTGCACAAATTTACATGCAACTTCGTAAACGTGAAGATAAATTATTACTAGCAACTGTAAGAAGTAGGCAAATATTCAGTAATTTTGCAAGAATAATACACGAGGAAGGTACGTAACTACTTCAAGTACCATCTCTAACAATTATGAGCAAGTCACGTGATAACTTAAAGAGGTTGCAAACATTTCATTACGTCGGACTAATCGTTTAATACATTGACGATAAACGGTTCCCACATCTACGGTTGCTATTGTCAATTTTATTAAAAAATAATTCCGAATATCACCATTATTGAAAACCTCATAAGTACAGGAAAATTAAGATGCTTGCATACTTTCTGGTTCTCTACTGTAACGAAAACTATTTAGCCCTTATAAGACTCAGGTGTTGATCGTCTTCACTATCTGCTTAGCTTTATCTTATTTCATTTGCTGGTGATTTTCCTTTTTTTTATCAGAAGCCTCAGTTATAGACCATTCAGTAGAGCTGTTGATAAAAAAAGTTCAATTTTTAAGTGATTTTTCTTGCTCTTCTGACCGTTAATTGGTAACGTAATATTTATGTACGTAAATATTACTGTCTTAGATAGGTTGTAACACATATTCTGTTAAAAGTTAGTTTTTTGTCTAGAACCGCATTCGTAGCTGATACGGACATTAGACTTTTAGTTCTAAATGGAATACGAAAAGCGAATCAGCACTCAATATTGGCTCATTTTATCGACTAAATACCAATAGTTTTAATTTTATCAAGACTAGTTTTAGAATCTACTTTCAAAACAACGGGGACTTTTAAAGTCAGAATGCTAGATACAAGATTCTCTTCCAAACTTAGGAAACCAGGGGCATACGCCATGACACTACTATGTATCTATGTAGATACGTGAACTAATACACCTACATTACTCAACATCTTCAAATAACAAATCTATAGCATTCCCGAAGCAAATGACATAACGTAAGTCTGTCAGTGGGTCCACGGTCACGCTCGACTCACTTCAAGCATGGTATTAAACTTATAGTACATACACTTGTCTTTCCGTTCTCATGTATTCAGAATTAATAGGTTATGGCTACATCATGTTACTAAACAAGACATTTCGTTAATTCGTGATTTTCTGGGAATTCGATTTTCTGATACAACTTTTCTACCAGCGGCAAGGTTACAGTCTGTGACATTTGTAATGTAAAAGCACAAAATGATGAATAGGTACGAAAAAAAAATGCATAGTAATATAACATAAAGACTACACGTAAATAGGATAGTACATATTTACTAAAAGTAAATATAATAATATCTTAAGATATCTTATACTTGGACATCTAATTACAGCCTTGTTTACGTAAACAATTAGGAGAATAAAAAAAAATTAATTAATCTATGTCCCACCAGAGATAAGGAACGACAACAGCTATAGCTACCCTCACAACCGTTATATTGACGATTAGATCCGGCCATCGATTGAAGACAGCGTAGATAAAGATTAAACGGTCCTTACTGTGACAATGTCAGAAAAAGGCAAATTTTATTCATGTAACGCATTTAATTACTTAACGAATAGCGAAAACATAATAAGACAAAGCAGGTAGTGAGTAAATGTAAAGTTCTATCAGTAACTTAGGTCCATAAATGGCTGTGAATGGCTTTGTTAAACGTGGGGATGTACTACACCCCTCCGCCTAACTCTTCGGGGATTACAGGCGTGATGTTACGGTGTCCACCGCCTAACCCTTAAGAAGCTTGACACAGTGATAGAATAATAATAATAATAATATTTATTAAGAATAATAGCGGAATAAATAAGTAATAATGAAAGTATTATGTAATAAGTATCTAATAATTATAATAATTCTTCTGTCTACCTGTTCAGGGATTACAGCGTGGAGTTAAATTTTTTAATAAGAATTCTCCCACTCCCTCACCAAAACACCCTGATGGCTTACATGTGATATAGTAGACACGTGTTATTTAAATCAAAACAACAGTCCATTCATGAATCCACGCATTCTCAAAATAAGACGTACGAAATTCCTTCCCAGTGAATTAAGTATTCATGTCACGCCAAAGCGTTCTTTCGAGCGGTCATCGTCACATTTTTATCGTTGGTATTACATAAAATCCGCAATGGTTACTAAGGAAAACATTATCATACCAAATCACTCCATTCATAGGATTTTGACATATAAGTCCTCCGTGACTGTCTCGTTGGTCTAGCGGTTGCAAGCGCGACTGCCGATCAGGCGGTCTTGGGTTCAAATCTCGGGTCGGGTGCTATAGGATTTTTCTAAATTAGAATTTCTACTAGTGACTTGGAGTCTAGAATTGTGCCCGGTGTATGGAAATAGGCTCACCACCTATTCCATGGGACTTAAACGTAACTGCTGAAACGTGGGAGTGTACTACACCCCTCTGCCTATCCCTTCGAGAATTACAAGCGTGACGTTACGTTTTAAGTCCGCGGTGGTTTTTTTTTAAATCACATTTTTGGCAATGTGTCTGACAATGATGCATGATATGTCTATCCCTTTTAGAGAAATCGTCTGCCTCGTTGGTCGAGTGGTTACAAGTGCGACTGCTGATCGTGAGGTCCTGGGTTTTAATCCCAGGTCGGGTAGGAATGTAGAAAAAACAGTCTTATCAAGGTTATCAGAACACATTTCAAAGTAAAGCTAAACGCTATTATGACACAGATTTAACTTTTCAATGACAAATGTTATGATAGAAGAAGGTAGCGGAAGGAAGGACGGTGCCGACTCAGCTTCAATTGACGTTCACTTGAAACGTATAGTGATAAGAGAAGCGGGTGTACATAATAGAGATTTAAAAGAAAACGGATTTTCAAAAAACACTTCAGTTTGGTGAGGGTGCGGGAAAGGAATGTATCTGAGTGTCATACTTACAAAGTCACTATAATATGTCCAAAGCTTCCTCAAGAAATCATTGGCTAATAATACTATTTCATCATGGTGGCAACGCGAAGTTATCGACCAGCCAAGAAAGAGAAAGATTATATTTATCTTCCATTGCTTTTTCTCGTTTTTGCAACCTAAAACCTATCATACATTAATACATTATAGAATGTGTTTAATTGGAAATTAACAAAACGTATGCATGTATATTATAATACATACATCATAAATATCTGTAACTACAATAATAAAATTTAAAAGTACATATAAATAAAAAACTGTCATAAAAATTGCTGTAAATAAAATTCTACTTCATTAAATTTCAAAATTATAATACCATTTATCTGTAAGTCTGTTTTCTTAAACCTTATTCGTTTAACAGCTGCCTCTCATGGATGTAAGTGAAGCCTGAATCTGAGTGGAAACGACAACTATTGTATTAATTCGCTAGCCTCCGTACTAATTACGGTCCTTCCTCCATTACAATTGGGCTCCAGGTGTTATTATGATACATTGTTTATTTTGAAGGTTTTCGGTTACATTTACTTCGAGAGAATTGAACACTGAGATTTCAGCGTTCGTTATTAACTGGTACTTGTAATACGGATAGATAATGATGTGCTTTAAATTTATTTATATCGCATTTCCTGATACAGCTGTTTAAAAATGTAGAGGTTTTTCGAAAATGTCTGATAAATGGTATATTAGAGAGGTTTAGATACGCTTAGAAAATTAATTGCGTTAATATAATTTGTCTGATACAGATTATGATTGTGTACATTACCAATTCTGTCATATTTATACTTTAAAGTATTTTGAAATACGAATTAAATATTTATGTTACCATCATAATTGACAATTACATCTATGATATATATTCGTAGCTGATTAATATTGTCTGCTAAAATATTTATTATAAATTTCCTGGAACTGTTAAAGAACTTTAGCATCAGTCACGTGACTGACTGTAGCATTAAAACACTACGTATTGTTCGGTGTTTCCCAATTAATTTGATTTTTAAATAATTAATATACCTTTAAAATTCATTAAGGTTCTTCGGTGCTGTTTTTTGTTTCAAAATAAGTGCCTATGTTATAGGTACCTACATATATTTAAAATGTGGTGACTATTCATAACGTATCATATCAAGTTTTATAATAAATAGTTCCGTGAGAAAATTTTATATTTAAAAATATATCATGGTGTAGATTTTATTTATTTAAAACGTCATTATGATAATATACCAGAACGAATATATCATTTGTTTTCAGGAACGAAGGATCCGCTGTGTGACAATAAGAATTGACTATAAATATTAATTAATATAAATATATAATTACGATTTATTTCCCGTTAGAAAAACGTATTATGTGAAATATAATTAAAACGATTAAATTAATTCTTAAGGTTAAACCAAAGTCCTTCAAACGATTTTGTAAAATGAAATTCATTAAAATATTTAATACTTAATGAATTTAAATTATATTTTTATTAAATATAAACATACATATGTATGAAATATTTATTTTTTATTGTTACGTATTTACGCACAGTTTTATATTAGACAAAAAAAATCAGTATTTTCTTTCTCTAGAAAATTCTTTACAAACTTAAGAATGAGCAAAGGATTACAAATTAGATTGAACAAATTAAATTTATTAATCTGATTGATTATTATTATCTATCTTCATACGTATCCATCAATCTATGTATAAGTCTACTTGTAGCAATTAAAATATAATAACCAATAATTAACAAACGATTAATCAAGCATTTAATTATAATATGTAAGTACATACATATCATCAACATCATCGTCAGCCTCTTGATGTTCACTGCTGGACATAGGTCTCCCCTAATCGACGCCATTCCATCCGGTCCTGGGCCTTCCTAATAATATAATACATACATATAATATATATATAATACAGTATGAATAGAATTCTACAAACACTTCAATAAATATCAATTCTCTCTATATATATTTATTTCAAGTTATGCAGTTTCAAAATTTTATTTCAATGCTTTTTCTTATGCAATATAATACCAATTGCACGGAGATTACAATTAATTTATAATTATTTTTATATACACACAAACAAATCTTCACAATATTAGAAGCCACCGCGTAATTCATTTACTCGTAATGAAGCGTAGTAATCGATTTCCTCCATGTTCTTATCAGATTTTTTTCTTATAACACTAATTAACAAACTTTTTTGCTACCAGTTAGGTTGGTACGTTGGTATGTATTCCACGTCAAAGTTTTATCCCTATTCCTTATGAAATCATGATTAATTCTACTGCATATGAATTCTACGCAGGCACCACCTGTCACATCTATATTAGTTCGACGATAATCCTTGACATAAAATTCATCTCGAACATCATATATAACACAGTCTTTATATATTACATACAATTGAAATCGATAGAAAATTTCGTTCATGATACATTCGGTAGATTCTTTTCGGCCCCTAAACAGAAATACCTTCTTCAATAGCTTCAAGTATTCAATAAAAAGTAGCCTAATTTAAATATGAAATGAAGTAACACAGTGTTCAGGACAGGAACATTTACTAGTCTGAGATATCTACTGCTTCTTAAGTGATCCACACACTGGTACATAAAATATTTATACTACAGTTATGTGCATGTTGGAGAAGTTAATATATAAGTTATTTACGTTACTAATTATATTTGCATAAAAAATAATATACAGAAGTCCTAAAAGCTATCTAAAGCCATCTGCAATAAGGTTTCGTAATTTCAAATTATTAATATAAATATGCAAGTTTGTTTTGTATTTCAAAATTAATATTTTGATATTCTGATAAGTGTGAAAAAAACTGAAGGCTAAATTATGATTTTGTTAATATTTAAAATGTCACTTAATATAATTGAATTATTATTGATTAATTTTCACTTACTAATACAATCATTTTTTTACGAATTTTGAAAATCATTAATACATTAAAATTAATCTCCCGCCACAGAAGTGAACTAAGTATCGACTCATTTCTTGGTTGCTGCATTCTTTACTCTATTTAAGCAAGTAAAACACGCATGTGAATAGTTTTGTAAAAATTTTCAAAATATACTTTTTCAAATTCTTGTAAAAACGCCTAATATACCACCAACAACCCGTAATTCATCGCTTGTAATCCCCAAAATCATAGGTCAATGGCACTCGGGAAACAAGGCAGTCATCCGTGGCTCTAGGACGCGACCACAATATAAATGGTAGCTCTACACCACTCAACACCAGTGTGGCATACGGCATACGTAGCGAAACCAACATGGCTTGTAACAAAGTGAGTATATACCTATTATATTTATTAATTACCCTATTTATAAACACTTTACTCGAAATTTTTAATAATAATTGACGAACAATTATATGTGCAATTAAAATACAAAATTTAAAAATATTATAGCTATACAGTAGATAATTAAATAGATCCTTACTTAATCATTTACCAATTCATTTATAATTTTAAAAAGCATTTTAAAATTATAAGATATTTTATTGCGTCGTAAATAAATGCTAATACATTACTAAAGATACAACAAAAATAATACTATTATTAATACAAAAATAATATTAAACAATATTTACTAACGCCAATCGTATATAAAGAAAATAAATCAATCATTATTGATATATTAAATATGTATTTAGAAAATAACCAAATTATTTTTGCAATTCTGTCATTATAATAAATATTATTATGGTAAATTTATAATTAGCCTCTAAAACTATTTTATGTGTGTACATAACTAAAGATTTTCAAAGAGTAAATCGCATTGAAATTATATTAACACACAATTCTATTGCAATATCAAAAGTGCGAATTTGCTAATTGATTAGTCGGTTACCAATGCATTATTTAATAAGGAAATTTAAAATTTTATTCTTCATAAAACATTTTACTTCTGTTTATTCTTAGATACGTCTATGACCTTCAGTTAAATTATTTGTCAGTAACATTTGAAAATCGTACCTTATAATATTTAACTATTAAAATCTACATATTGAATATTCTACTCGTTTTTTTTAATATAACAGTAAATATGTTATAATGACATATTTGCTTTTAATATAAAACTATTATTTATAAGCTATTGATATTTGGCTTGATATTTATTCACAAAAAATGTTGTTCATGTAATATAAAAACTCTTTGCTATATGATATATGGTAAACCAGTAAGTGAATTTAAATACAATCAATTCAATGCTTTTTGTATTATACTTCTATCTTTTTATAATGCAATTACGAAAACTGTAATAAAGGTACATTACTTGATTAGACTTATTAACTTAAATAAGAGATAGCTCTGTCACTCCGGTGGAGATTGTTCTATTAAAAAATAGAATATTCGCTAACATAAACATAGCTACTGATAGACAAAAATAAGAATAAATATTCATATAAACAACATATTTCAATCGCGCATTGAAAAATTCAAACTAATAATTTAAATTGTCTTTGACTGCATGTTTATTCGAAGGACACATAAAAAAAGTCCCCTATTGTCTAACGATTATTGCGTGACACAGAAATTAAGACATTTAACGGCAGGCGACATAGTGCATGGTATTTATAAACAATGGGTAGGAATTTTGTAAATTCCCACGAATAAGAACAGGCCGAACCATGCGGGCGTAATCTGTTTGTACTTTGGTTTTTATGTGTTTTTAACAATGAGATAACAAAAATATAATAATTAATTTCAAATCTTATAACTCTTCTGTAATCTAACTTGATTTCTTCGTGTCCGGTACAGGGGGATAGGAAATCGACAGAATTATACATTCCATATCAAAACTGCTTTGGAAAAGTTCTAAAACTTCTATAGATTACGAGGAACAATGGAACACTAGCTCTATTAGCAATAAACAAATAATCACAAATACTAAGCTATAACACTTAACTGAATATGACGTGATGCAGTGTTTTCCCGCTAAAAACAACAAACAGTCGCTGTTACAAACGTCGTGTGCGTCACAGGCCCATCGTGTCGCGTGATGTGGTACTGCTACCTCTACCTGCGCCCGTTTCCCTCATCCTTGAATCATTCGCGTTGCCGAAATAGTACGAGTGTCCGGTACTAGGTGCCGTCCGAGATTACCGTATCAATGGTGATGACTGGGTTAGGGTGTTTGTATATAGATCTGTATAACGCCAATGAATTTCATTCATTCAAAAAACACAGTTGTCATATTAATAGTTTTATTTTAATCCTTGTACCAGCAATTGTTCGACTGACCCCGAGTCCTATTTGCAATAGGCCGGTAGTGACCGCATTTTTAAATAATCTTATTGATTGAACTAACTAGTGGAAGTTATTACCAAACTAATTTTTGGCTAAAGTTATGGCTGATCTTAGACTGTGACTGGACTGTAGTGATTGAACTAAACAAATCAGCTCGCGATTTATTATTTCCGGTATCTTCTATATTTTCAGCTCACCTTTTTCTTCCTCGCCATTCTTCTGGCAGTGACTTTCGCGGCGCCTGCTGAGAAACCGGAGAAAGAAGACTTGGTTGCTGGGGAGAAGGAAGACTTACAAACCGCTGCGTCACACTGGGGAGGACACTATGGCGGGTGGGGTGGTCACTATGGATACGGGTACTACCCTAGCTATGGATACTGGGGCTGGCCTACCTACGGATACGGATATGGATACGGCTGGCCGTATGGCGGATACTACGGCCATCACGGCTACTGGTGGTAACTGATAAACGAACCTACGATGTCGGTGTTAATTTTTCTTATCTGAGGCTTCGCATCCAAAGACATTTTCTTATTAGCAAACGAATTATTCGAAGAAGAAATGACTGTTTTAACATTACACAATCTTAAAGCATTTTAATATCTATATTATATTATTTATTCATTACGTACTGCTTGACACAGTCTGTGTCCATCTTCTGATGTATATGTATTGTATTGTGATTTTGGTGAGATTTATTATTATTGCTTGCCTTAACATAGTTGTGATTTATAGATTAATCACATTTATATTGCAATTAAAATTATGCTTGAAAAAATATTCGCACTTAAGATATACATATAATTCACGTCGGTCGGCTTTCTAAAATCAAATGTGTTTTTTTTTGTACCCTGTAACTGGCTTGTAATATTTTACATAATTTGTAATATGTATGCGTTTTTATTATATATTTCTTTCTGTACTTACTAGTAATGTAATATATAGGTTTAAGAGAAATAGTATTTATTAAATTGTACATGGAAAATATTCTTTTATTTGTCCTGTCTCTAACTTTTTTCTTAATGACATGGTTTTTAAAATAACAAATACTTTGTAAATAGTGATTCACCAATTGCCAGACTAGTAGACTACAGTCTTATTGTTTTCACCCCGAGCCGAAATCAATTTTCAATTATTTTTCCAATAAACACACCAGTAGATATAATATACATATACATATTATGTATGTCTATAGCCTGTAAAAATTGTTAATTTCATATATTCTAGATGAAAAGGCCAAGTATATAATTCTCAAGTTATGATAAGTTGTCGTTCAGAAGAAGGTGTATTACCACGCCGATCACGTTGCACCGCGATCGCCAATTGACAGTACATTCATACCCGTTACCTATCACGATGACAATCACGCTTCACACGTGATGATAATCATAAGATTCATACGTTGAAGTACTTTGTTTCTTCACCGAAGCCGACGATTCTATACTCACCATTGAGATATTTATGCAAAAACTTTGTACATGTAATTTGTACTTAAAGGACAATACATAAATGATTGAATATCGTCGTATATTATACTGTACGTTAATTAAAATAAATTATTGTTATCTTGATGTGATTATTATAAAACTATTGTCTCACCCAAAAATACCTCTATATATCTAGGTATATGAGCACGTAAAACCAATGAAAGAAATTTCTTGCATCAATGTAATCCTAGAGTCCTTTAGGTGCTTGATAAAAAATTGAAGTATTGAATTTTATTATGAATTCTTTATTTTATAATTCAGTTAACATTAAATCTGTTTTATATTTTGCAATGCGTTAGGTTAGGCTAGTAAACCAACGTTTACTAGCCTAACGTACATATATCTACAATATTTCTCACAACAGTCGCTTCATATTATAGGTAAAATAAGCCGTTTTGTTAAGGGTCAGAGAATGTGGCTGTTGAATCAGACTTCTTGGAATACATTCTATCAAATATTTGTGTTATGTTTGCGACAATTTGGAAACATTTATTTATCGATCAGTCAGGAAGTCAGACAGAGGTTACCCCAGAGATATTTATATCAGTCAGACAGCAGTCATGACATGACACTGTTACCTAACTATTGCGGTTTGATCCCTTGACACTTTGGACACAGTCCTCAGAGAGCTGCCATCCTTGGTGTGTATTACGAGTAACTATGCATTACGACGTGGCTACCCGTAGCTAGTACATGGAATGTTTCATGTAGGTACACATAGTGCTGCTTATCATAATTTAGGTATTTATACGTATAATAGATTCAGTCATTTACAGATTATCTGTGATTTGTAATCGTGTTGTGTACATCGCGATCATCATGTTTTTAATTATAAAATTCATTCATTTTATTAATGGTTTTTTTATTGTTAATTTCATTTTGAATAATCAATAATGAAATTCCAAACAATCATTAAATAACCCTACAGGTAGCTATGTAGTAGGTACGCAAAAAATTCTTCAATAAACATCTCAGTAGTATACAGAAATTTAAAATTCTTTCCTTAAAATTTATTCCTTTGATGTTGATATAGCATTGAGGTACGTACGCTATGTATACATCATATATACAAATATAGCACAATTTATGTTACTAAATAAAGTTGAATGTTAGGTAGCCAGCCTCTTGCAAAATATTGTCAATATTTTACTTAAAGAAAATTTTGCTATCATTTTTAAAAGGCGCCTTTGGCGATCATCTCGGTGGTAAGGCGTAGCCACTGGTATGTACCCTACTTCAAATGGAAAAGATATTAACTGATACATACTGCACTCATATGTACTAAAACATACAAACCGGATACTATGCCTAAATGATCAATATTTTCAATAGCCACTTATACTAATTAAAGTAACTGACACTGGCTGCCAATAGTAGCTGACAGTGGCTGCGGCCACGTATGACTGCTACTTGTCAGTAAGGTCAGGTTAGTAAGGTTAGTTAGGTTAGTAAGTCTTAAAAAAAAAACCCCGAAAAGGAGTATCTTCAGACTACTTCAGCTAGGTGCAAGACATTTTTATTTCATATTGTCATAATTATGTTCACCCTGGCACCCGTTACGGTTCCATCGAGTTTCAGTAACAGTTAGTGTTTATAATAATTATAATGTAATGTATCAGTGTCAATTAATATGTACACATAGGTAGCATGTAAGTATTTATAAGTAATAAGTAAGTATTTACAAGTAATAAGTAAGTATTTACAAGTAAGAAACAAATAAGTATTTCCACTTAAGTAATCTAATGAAAAATATCAATTATAATCAGCCTGTTTAAGTTCAATGTTGGACATAGGCCCCATAATTTTGGTTTTACTTATAATCCCCAGGCAGGGTTTGCTGGCTGGGAACAACAATGCTCGGCTTCTCTCACCGCCCACACTGCTGCCCGCCGGTCATCAGGGTATTTAGCCGTGCTTAGACGGACCGCGCCTTACCATGATCTGCTAGCGCCGAGATTAGCTGCCTTTCCCGGTACCCTAGTATCCCGGCATGGGGTCGGGGGATATACTTTCTCTGTCCCAACGCGGATATGAAACCAAAACACTTTAAACATTTTTAATAATTATTATCTATGATAAGGCGATTCCATCAAAACAACAAATGAAAGTAAAAGTGTACCACAAATAAAAATAATAGCAAGTTTTTTTTTATTACAATAATAAAGATGACACTAGAAGTTTGTCAGATGGAAAAAATCACCATCTACATACATATGCATAAACATATTTATTAATTAGCTTGTGTCCAAAATAAAAAAATTACACTTCTAATATTAGATATTTTAAAAGGTTAGCGCATTAGCTCATTGACTTCAGGAAGTAATACAAATAATGCTATAAAACTTTAAAACTAGCTCTATATTTTGAGAGATAAAAAAATCCGAATGCCAATGCCGCATTCGTAGCCTCAAAAAAAAACCCAACACTTTTCTTACAGATAAAGAGGTTCAATCCTCACCTTTATTATCGAAACACGAGGTCAGATTGTCTTATTTATATTTAGAGATAATTAATTTACCATTTAAAATTAATTAAGATTTGCTCACACCATACAACAGGTTGAGTACAGCCTCATCGCTTAGACGGTTACGATAATACAACATGGAACGTAGACGATTACTACATAAAATTAAATTAAGATAAATTAATACAAAATAAAACAAAATTTTATACCGCACCGTACATGTTATATAGTATCAATAATAATATCATCATCACTATCAGCAGTCTTTGGATGTCCACTGCCGGATATAGGTTTCCCTTAAGCGGCGCCACAACTGTCGGTTCTACGAGTAGGTCTTCCAAATCAAGAAAGTTTCGCTCCTGTCTCCAAGTCTGTCTCCTTCAGATTGTCAGAGCAACTGGTAGGAGGGCGACCTACGCTCCTTTAATAACGATATAACAGATGTCTAATGGTTTAGATTTCAGCCTCCCAGGCCTACTGTCTTTGGGTTTTAATCCTGGCATGGACGTTTAGACTTAGTGTTACATGCATTTTAAAGTTTGATAATGATTTGCTATAATATTGAAGTAAAACGTGCATAGGAAAACTCCACCCAGAGGAACAACTTTGATATTCGTCCATGACATTGTTTGACTTGTGAAGTATATCGATGGACAGTATGGCAGACTATGGCCTTAACCTTTCTCATTCTCAATAAAACCAGCGCCCTGCAAAGGTACGATAAAAGGGCCAGTTACGATGATGTTAACATAATAGATATTTTATTGTATGTCGGAAAAAGTAATGTTTATATGTCAAAGTTGTCACAAAAATTTTGGCCTTTATTACAATTGTCTATTAAACTGACTAATATATATTACCGAGTAAAAAATTATAAAAGCATGCTCCAAAGGCTTTCGCAGAAAAGTTATTTAGAGAAGCCGAACGTTTTTCGTAACGCTACAGTGTCAATAATAATTATTATTATTTATTTATATAAAGTAAATTTTTAGAGAAGCTGACAAGGTATTAAGTTTCTTCTTCGTAATCTACGCTCTGATTAATTAAATTATACTAATATTCTAAGAGGAAGTGTCTCTGGCTGTATGAAATTCTTTCATGATTGTACAGCTTACAGAGTTAGGTAAAAACATGTGAATGTTGATGTGCCTAACTTGACCAAACGGGTTAAAATATATTAAGTCAGAAGTTTTCGACACTGGTGTGTCTCTATGAAGGAGAGTGATAAACATAGAAGGAAGGCTGGGTTGTAAGGGTAGAGATATTCGGCACTTGGCGTTTCGTGTTTACCTGGTAAGTCACCTGGCGTGACATAACAATAATAAAGGGAAATTGAAAGAGCAATGTAAAGCATAGGCTTTCCTTATTTACTTGTTATAAGAAAAGTACTTGATTACCCTCAACTATATTCTGTTATATTTGCACTGATTATTATTATTATTGTATTTGGGCTTCTTCTCATCGGCTACGGAATATTTCGAAATGATGGTAATTTATTTCATTTTTACGAAAAGTTATGTTAAAAAATATTGAATCAATCCCCTTAAAATTTTACCTTCGCCTTAAAAAAAATGGTTTTCTTAATACAGTGATAAATTTTTTGTGACATTTTTCCATTAATGTGTATATTTTATATACGCCATAATCGTATACTCTAATTAACATATACAAGATATATGTATAAGCATAAATATCCGTGTTAAAGGTCAACTGGAAATAAATTATGCGCCACCTCTTCGCTGCGTTTAGAAAAAAACTTGTGCAGACTAATTGAAAATATCATTCAAATTTTATACAGTAGCAAAACTTTAATTTAAAAAATTAATTAGGCAGATTCAAACAATTAGTATAATTGATTATAAGAATGTATATATCTAAGTATTGTCGAAAGACGACCTATTTGGTAAAACAACGAATTTTTTTTTTATTTTAAATAATGGAACAGACGGAGCAGGAAACGAACAAGCAGAAGTCACAAATGGTCACTCATGCCTATATACGTCCGCAAACAGGCTGTACTATAACTATAAAGAGGTTAATTCATACCTTACCCAAAGGTTTTAGTTTACAAATACCGACAAATACTTAGACCATATATAGATTTAGAATATTCTAGATCAATATATGTATATTCCTAAACATTTTCATTAAGCGTTCATTTTTAATTTCTCCATCGATCCTAGAATGACAGCCTGTAGGGTCGTCGCAACATGTGTATCGACCATTTTTTTATATATTACAGTACATACACATTGCTCTAAGCCAACAATAAGGCGTCACTACTAATAAGCGACACCACAGTTGTTTTATACGCATACATTAATTATTATTGCTCCAATGGTTGGGGAACCTAACTGTTGAGGCGGAGGTAGTGGGGTCACTTCCCGTCCAAGATATGTTCGTGTGATGGTCACAAGTATTTATTCTGGGTGTAAAAAATATCTGTACTGGTACATATTAATATGTATATTTGTATATTATCTGCCGTCTGATTACCTTAACAGAGACTTACTAGGAACCTGCTATGTGAATCGATGGCCGCGTGTGGAAATATTTCAAATTATTATTAAATATATATGAGAAGTGACTGGTTAGTTAATTATCACAAAACCGATATCATTGGATCTAAAACTATGAAATTCGAGAAATGTTTTGATTTATATTATAATACACGTAACTAGTGAGAAGAGCCTTAGGTGTTTCGTCCGCTAGAGAGATAGAATCGCATATTAAGGTTGGGTTCGTTAATTTCAAAGACAAAAATGTAAGAATTAAAGCATAGTAGTAGGTACGTCTAAAGAAAAGTTTTACGTTTTTCGTACTTTTAAAATCTAGATCTAATCAATATAATTGCAATTTATAAATATTCAAAATAGAATTTAGTGTTGATTTATCCGAAAGGCGTATATAAGCGAGTTATAAGAATGATAGTCAAGAAGAGATGATAGACGACTGTCATAAATTCAAATTGATACTTAACTACAGATGTGCATAATGGTGAGATATTCGCGAAAAATATCAGCAGTGAAGTTCTTTTTACAAAAAAAAGTATCCTTGTAAATTGTGCACGATATAGAATTTTCTAGAACTAATCATTTTCTATATAAATATTCTAATGCTTTTCGTTCTATTTAACTACACAGTGTATGTATAATATTTAGAGCAGGTTTTAATTGGATTCATTAGTCACTTTTGTTCTTTTGTTTAAAGTACATAATTCAATAAAAATTCAATTGATACCCAAGATTTATCTTTATTTAATCCCAATATTTTTTTATT
>DWME01000455.1:0-33496 GCA_018244795.1 Parelbella ahira ahira | reverse complement strand
GCCAGTTTTGGCCAAGAAATCTAGTTTCGGCCTTAGTTTCGGTTTCGGTCAAAAAATGGCCGTATCTTTAGGCCGCGCCGAAACTCGAGTGTTCGTGAATTATTGTGCGTCGTTCGGCGAACTTCCGACCTTTGTTCATGACATAAAAAATTTGATATAATTATATTTGTTACGGACTTTAATTATTGTCTTTTTATATTTGTCGGTATAAATAGAATATGCAAATAATGTTTAAAAAATGCTGTGATTGTAAAGCACACTCTATGGTTCGCATTGTGAGTCGTCCAAAATTTAAAATACACTATATTTCAGTGTGCAATAGAAATCTTTAAATATGTTTAAGTAAGTTTCGGTTGACTGCCTCGTTCGTCGAGCGGTTGCAAGCGCGACTACCAATCAGGAGGTCCTGGGTTCAAATTCCGGGTCGGGTACTATTGGAATTTCCTAATTTAGAATTTCTAGTAGCAATAGTAGTGGCAATAGACTTACCACCTATTCCATGGGACTTAAACGTAACTGGTGAAACATGGGGGTCTATTACACCCCTCTGCCTACCCTTTCGAGGATAACAGACGTGATGTTACGTTAAGTTTCGGTTTCGGCCGAAACTGACAGCGAGGCTGAAAGTTCGGTTTTGTTTTCGGCTGAAAAACCTGTTTCGGTCGGACACTAAATTTATGCAACAATGATGTTCGGTCTTAGGATTTCCAAATTAAATAAAATTTTAAATGACCATGGTGATTTTTTAATTCATTTACTATACATTTCGATTCGATATAGACCGGACTAAATCTTTTATATCTAGCCGTCGATACGCATTGTGTTTTTAGTAATTATACTAAATTTATAAGAACGATAGAATATGCTACTAATATCGTCTTTGTAAGCATGAATGCACTAATCATAATTTTATTAGAACTTCTTTAATTCTTATCGTTTTTTTGAAATAATTTATTATACCTATGTATATGCTTGAAGTGGGCAACATAGAAATCATAAAAACATTTACCTTTATTTTTTTTATAAATTATTAAAGTAATAAAATTTAATGAAAGTAACAAACGTAACGTTACAAGACGTAAAAGTAGACTACGTGATTCTAAGTGATGGCACACCAAAATAAAAAGTAGAGATAACGCTGACCAATTAACATTAGGTGGCCCGTCTGCCTGTTTGTCACACCTACTAATATTTAAAAAAACATGACAGATTGTAAATTTTGTCAAAACAAAATTGACACTTCGAAATTGAAATATATTTTATGAAATATTTTACTTTATATAGCAAAAGATATTTATGAGTTACCGAAAAAAAAAGCATAGAGATGGATCAAGAAAATAGAGTAGTGGTTCTGGTAGATATGGATTGCTTTTACTGCCAAGTAGAAGAAAAGCTCAACCCCGAATTGGCGGGAAAACCTATTGCAGTCGTTCAATATAACCCATGGAAAGGTGGAGGGTGAGTTTTATTAACTAAATTCAATTAATTAACACTATTCAAATGAATATACATACATATTATCATGCCTATTTGTCAAAGGAGTAGACAATGACTGGATTTCCAACTGCTACTACTTTCGCCTCTTCTACATTCATAAAAATGGTAAGAAATATTTACAGAATAATTGCAGTGAACTATGAAGCCCGAGCTAGAGGCGTAACTAGACACATGAGAGGTGATGAGGCAAAGGAACATTGCCCGGAGATACAACTGCCTTCAGTGCCATGTTTAAGAGGAAAGGCTGACATCACAAAGTGAGTACAGAGTGTAAAGATACTTTTTCTGTTTTATCAAGTAAACTCTTACCTATTAACGTCTTTATGTTAAAGCACTGTTTTGTGACTATGTACATTCCTAAGTATTTGTAAATAATATTATTTATTGTACTAGATAATCATTCATTTTAATTAGATTGCAATGCACACTATACGAATAGGTATTAATATTTATGTCAATTTAGTTTGCTACTGATAATAGTATACTTAGACAGATTCCTTTTTTATAAAATATAAGTATCAAAGTGAATTTATAAATATTCCCTATTAATAAAAGTCCTATTTTATAGCTAAAATGTTAAATTTTATTATTGTTAATATCATTTCTCTTATATTTAACTAGTTAAGAATTTTTCAAAGAGTAACATGTCCTAACACATGAGATTTGAACCTCACCAGCCAAATTAAAAAAAAATCATTGCTTCCAGGTATAGAGATGCTGGTAAGGAAGTAGCCAATATCCTTCAGAAATACACACCATTGTTAGAGAGGGCATCCATTGATGAAGCATATTTAGATATTACAGCACCAGTAAGCCCACATTGCTTCCTTATTATCCATAAAGAAAATATTTAGAAGTACAAATTTATAGGTAATCCACTGTCTGGTCAGTATTGTACAGGCTCTGCTTACTTAGAGATTACATAATTATATGTGAGTTAAAATGTGACATCTAGTCTGTAAGCCCTGTAGAGGTAGAAAGAAGAACATAGTACACTCACACATTTCACCAGTTAATACCACCAGGATAGGGCTGGACCTACTGATAGGCAGTCACACTTGTAACCACTTGAACTAACGATGCAGTCAAACTTACCCAGACTACTAGTAGATATTTCACATTAGAAACACCCAGTAGAACCTAAACTGGAGTTTGAACCCAGGACCTCTTGATCAGCAGTTACACTTCAAACCACTAGACTAACATATCAGTTGTATGTAGGATGTCCCAAGATACTACTATTCCTATATGTTAAAATTGCATATAATTTGCCTGCAGGTTGAAGAAAAACTAAATATTATGAATGTGAACACAATGGCTGGCACCATGATGCCAAACACTTTTGTCTTAGGATATGACAGTTTGGATCAATTCATATCTGATGTTCACAATTGTGGAAGTGATTCCATAGAGTTTGACTATGAACATGCTAAGAGACTTTTGGTGGGAGCTCTTATTGTTAGTGAAATAAGGGCTGCAGTGTATGAGGAGACTGGTATGACATTCTTTAATTATCTATCTGTAAAATATTCATCAGCATATAATGTTATACTTTTCATTTACATTAATGTAGATGAATCAACTCAAGTATGAGGATTTTGGTACAATTTGGTACTTTGTGTTCCCTGACTTCACTACAAAAAATCTAGCAATGTGATAGAATAATAATGGTATAATAATATGTCTGAATTGAAACAAATATATTTTGGTCCTAACACATCTTATATATAAGTATTTCATTGTTTGAAATTCATAAAAAATGTCTGTTGCAGGTTACAGGTGTTCTGCTGGCATAGCTCATAACAAAATATTAGCCAAATTAGTTTGTGGGATGAACAAACCCAACAAGCAGACAGTTTTGCCTAAACATGGGGTAAATATTCTCTACAAGTATGTACCATTGTATTTAGTTTCATTTGTTTTTAAAGTAAATGTTATATACATAGCTCATCCTTTTTGTTATGTTCACAGAACGCTACCACTGAAGAAAGTAAAACATCTTGGTGGTAAATTTGGAGATAATGTACGTGAATTGCTGGGAATCAACACCATGACAGAATTGCAAAAATTTTCTGAAAAAGAACTTCAAAATAAATTCGATGAGAAAAATGGGTTAGCATGACATATCATTTATAATTGCTTTTATCACTTAATGTTATTAAAATATTCTATAATGATTCATCAATAAGCTTCCTTTTATAGGACCTGGTTATATAACATGGCACGAGGTATAAATTTGGAACCAGTACAAGCAAGGTTTAACCCAAAGAGTATAGGATGTTGTAAGCAACTTCGCGGCAAGTCAGCTTTGACTGATTTGGACAGCTTGCGTAAATGGCTCAGAGACCTTGGCGATGAAATAGAAGACAGATTGGAGAAGGATGCCCTTGAAAATAATAGGACTCCAAAACAAATGGTTGTTAGTTTTTCAACACAACTAACAAATAGACAGGATTCAAGCAGCTCACGATCCTATAATTTTATGGCTGACGATGACCTTTGTGGAGAACTGTTTTATAAAAAAGCACTAGATCTGCTTATGGAGAGTGCAGAAGGCGTGAAAGCGATAGGTAAATACAAAAATTGTTTCTTTCAGTCCTTATATCAAATATAATTTTATGGTAAAATGTAACACGAAAATTTCTAAAGAGCACAATATAACGTTATTTGCAATATACGAATTTTTGCAGATGGAGAAGAAAATAGAAAATTAAAAGCCCCCATAAAGTTTCTTGGCATCAGTGTAGGAAAATTTGAAGACAATTCAGAAAATAAAAAAGTAAAAAAGATCAAAGACTATTTCAATGCTGGGTCATCAAAACATGCAGTTACAAGAGCTGAGAAAGAAAGCACTAAAGAAAACAACACAAAAAAAAACGATAAGAAGAAAGATAGTACTGAATATGTTCTAGAAAAATTCTTTCAAACATCTAGTGTTGTATTTAAAGATGAAATAAAAAATAGCATTAAAGGAAATGACATTGAACCAATTAAAGACCAACCTATTGAAACAAAATTAGATGAACAGGAATCTTTCTTTGCCAAATTCTTAAACAGAGATACTTCTAGCACGTCCAATATTAAAGCTAATAACTGTGTTGACACAATAAAAAATAATAATACTACAAATAGGTCTACAACACCCATGTCTAGTGTGGTTCAATGTGGAGATGATAGCAATGACACAGATTATTCTGGGTCTACAATAAACATGGAAATAAACAAGAGCATAGCTTTATTTGAAGAAGACACTGAGGAAGTCGCTCGCGTCAGTGGCATGCGGCAACTACTTAACAGTTCGAAATTAATAGACAGTAATCTTGAAAACAAAGAACCAGAAATAGAAATAAGTGAGGAATCTTCTTTAAGAGTGGATGAACAATCTCCAACTGTACAATCAGTTGAATGTCTGGAATGCAATAAAACAATATCGTTTGACATGCTAGATATTCATGCCGATTACCACATCGCCCTCAAATTAAGGGACGAGGAAAAGCAACTACTGCGTCGGGAAAGAGAGAAAACGAAAGAAAATAGAGAAAAGTTCAATCAAAATGAAATCAAAGTAACCAAAGTACCAAAACAGGTTAAAGCATCAGAATATACCTCAGACGAAAAACTTCCATCAATCACTAATTTCTTTACGAAGTTAGATGATACAATGCAAACAGAAGTATGTGTCGAATGTGGTAAAAAGGTCCCTGTGGAGAAACTAACTGAGCATTCAGATTTTCATGAAGCACAAAAACTGAGCAGAATTCTCAACAACAAATCAGATCCCGTATGCTTAACAGAAAGCAGTACCAAAAGAAAAAGGAAATCTGCATCACCTTTAAAAAAATCGAAAGTTCCCTGCAAGTCAATAGATTTATTTTTTAGGCAATGATTTTATAACGAAAATAGTTTTAAATCAAGTATGCAACATATTATTTTGTAAAAATTTGTAAATAAAATCACTGTAATTCTTTGTATATCTTTTCCTAAAACACATCCTCTTTTATCTCTTCTAAAGACGCAAGTTTGCTGAATACTGTAATTAGACTTGACGACTGGGTATGGAACGTCTTAATCGCAATCATTATATCACCGCATTACCGAAAGATTTAGATGAAATCTGCTGTCTCTTTCTTGACCGTCATTCGTAGAATGTAGATTCTGATACCAGTGGGGACATTAATATTATATACAATATGAATACATTCTAGTGATGATATTGTTGAAATTCCTTTTCATCGTGTAGTGTCTACTCACCAGTATTGCATGATATGTCAAAAAGCAACTGATCTTAAAACTATGTTTGGAATCACGAATACAAACATTCATTGAAAACAAATATTTATATTAAAAGGTGATTGTAGCTGTTCTGTGCACTTAATTGGAAAATATTTTTATGAAGATGATCTATCACATCTATGCATAATTGCTAATCCCAGTATAATAGAAAAAAAGTAGTAATAATAATTATCATAAATATCAAACACTGGCTGTTTTATTTCGTTTTGGACAATGATTCCAGCTTGTTTATGTTTTAAAACAACCTTCAACCCCATACTAAAAATCCCATGTTATTTTTTTTTACACTTGCACCAACTTTTTATCTCAAGCAATTTTTATGACTAATACTAAACGTAAAGGAGTACAACCTGTTTTTTTGTGACCGTCACTAACAGAGAACATGAAAAAAAAATGTTATCTTTTTAATCATGAAAAATTATTTTAGAAATCTAAAAAAAATATAATATAGTACGTAAAGTTACCTAAAGCCTTGCGTTGCTTTTAGTTCTCTAGCTCAATTAGTTTTAACGATATATCTCTTAAAATAATAGTTATGCGCACGGTTTGTTTTTCCCATATTACAAGATCCAAGCGGAATACGGTCGCAAAACACACATTAATCGTGTTTATACATCAAGTCGATACTAAAACATAAGTTTCTATATAGCTTTCCATTTGGGGGCCGATCCGCCACTTATCCGGCTAGACCCTTTAGTTATTGGTTGAAGTGTAAGCAGATGGCAGCATTTATTCTTGGTGCATTGACAGACAAAGAATAGGGATAGAAAAGTAACCATGTCAACAATTAAGCGTAGAGAAGAAAAAGTGCATCAAGGCATACATTTTTATACCTAACATGATTAATCACAAGCAGAAGGGAAATTAGAAAGAAAGGTGATAGCTGGTCCATTAAATGTTCACAATTCATTGTGAACAGCCAAAATATGCATAATAATACGCATCTGGTTTGGTTTCATTAGCAATATATGTATATACGCTATAGAATGTGCAGTAATGCGAAATAGAAGCTTAAATATTGTAAATTTTATGTGATAGTCAAATGAGAACGCAAAATTGTACGCGAATGTTGGCAATAATCTTTGTCCTACATTCTTGTTACTGACATATTAATAGCATACTATTCACTAAACCATTATGCATGACAACTAGGGTTTAAGGTAAGCCATGGGAGATTGCAATGTTCCAGTACACACTGCAAAGATACTGAAATAACTAGCTTAATTTTTTAGTAATAAATTTCCGCAAAATATCGACAATTAAATATCGTTAAAAGAATTAATTTATACAAGTAATTTTTCTTTCGCCAATCAAAGCAGGCGGTAGTTATAGCTATTGTTAAAAAAAACTACAAAACTATTAAAATGTATACAGTTTATTGGCGTTCAACAGCTTTTATACACTGTAGATCTCATTCTGTACTTTCCTCCAGGAGTCAAGGGGCCCGTGCTCGGGGCGGTAGCGCACGTTGCAGCCGTCGTTCGCTAGGCGGCCTTCCTCGCGCAGCGTCTCGAACTCGTCGCGGTCGTACTTGGTGAAACCCCACTTCTTGGAAACGTAGATCTGAAAAGGAGATGTGTCATCTATATAAATGTAATAGAGTATAGAATTATGAGTAAAGGGTATACTGCCTCGTTAATCGAGTGGTTGCAAGCGCGATTGCCGATCTGGAGATACTGGGTTCTAATCCCAGTTCGGTGCTATTGGATTTTTCTAATTTAGAATTTCTAGTAGTGTCTCGCAGTCTAGAATTGTAACGGGTGTATGGCAATAGGCTCAGCACCTATTCCATGGAACTTAAACGTAACTGGTGAAATGTGAGAGATTTACACTCGTCTGCTACCCCTTCGAGAGTTACAGGCGTGATGTTACTTTTTTTTATTACACTTTTATACTCTTTTCTATAAACCAGACTGATGAATTATTCACCTTATTCAGATAGGGATGCAACGGACGCAATAATTAAAATTAGTCCATACTTTCATCGATTTGTTTGATGGTACTGGACTGATTGTAAAAAATAGTTCTAACAATACGTTCATTACAAGACAAATGTGAACTCACTCTAATAGTATGAAGTGCTTTGTTAGATTCCATAAAGCCAATATTCTCACCTTCTGACGACCAGGGAATTTGAACTTGGCACGCCGGAGAGCCTCAATGACTTGCGCCTTCCAGCGGTCGCTCGAGCGCACTGACATGATGGGCTGACCGATACGCACTCGCGCGACCGTGCCCTGAGGTTTGCCGAACGCACCACGCATCCCAGTCTGGAGCCTGAAGATAAATAGACGTTTTTTGCAGATTAAAAAAAAATTGCCTGTTGATGATATCCTATAATTATTAAATAGTCGTTCTTTTTCCTAGTATTGTATTTTCTGTAATTAATGATAAACTGCATAGAATTCACGATAATTGGCACAGGTCACCTAGAATGATGCGTCAAACTTGAGTTAGCTTTAAACAATTATATTTATAAGATAAATCAGAAGAAAAAATATTTCCAAAAGGCTATGGTGTAATGGTTTGGAATGTGAAAATATGATGTACAACAAAAATATCCATATAAGGTAGTTCTAGAATAATTACCACCACACTACACAAAAATCTTGTTATAAATAAGGTCACAATAAGGCATTGATTTATTGAAATTCCTAAAATTATTTATGGGCAATATTTAGGGCTCTGCATATTATCATTACAAACAAAAATATTTTTTTTAAAGACATTTATTAGTAAAACACATCTTATCAGACACTTTAAACTCAGATCAATTCTAATTGGCACTGGAAAGACATGGTACAGTGTGTTTCATGTATCAAAGCTGTACATCTACACACAGGTGTGTACACACAATTTTTATACAGATAAAAACTAGTAAAACTCATCTTATGCAATGTCTATCAAAACTTATCCACTCTAACTAAAATGCAAGTCTTTTATTCTGACTCCCACATCCAGTTACTGATCTTGCTGTTTAACTACTCAAATTAAATGAACAAGTAACAAGTTTAAACACTGAGTGCACTTCAAGGAATGTGTTTACACACAACATTAAAATATACTGTCTGTTTTTAAAACCGATTCCTCGTTACTTTTAAAAAGTTCTTGCTACTGTATTTCAAGGAATGTTTATTGATATGTATGAATGTTTTTCATCATGTTAATGTTATGAATGTTTTTCATGAAAATTTTTCCTCACACCCTGTTATTACACATACAGTATGCTATGGGGTCTTTAAAAATAAGAAACACCAATCTTTAGATACTTATAACAATAGATAACCATACAGTATGATTAGTATGAATCACCCACATTTTTATGTATCCCAGAATAAATTACCACACCAAATTGGTGGAATATCTTTCTTTACTTCAAGGTAAAAGACATAAAATTTACATACCTATCAGCTCCAGCGCACGATAACATTTTGTTGATGCGGATAACATGGAACGGGTGGAGTCTCATGCGGATGTGGAACTGGTCCTTGCCGCAGTTCTTCACCAAGTACTTGTTGCAACAAATGCGGCCTGCTTCAAGCGCCTCCGAGCTCAGCTGCTCGTATTCGTCAGATACCAAGTGGACGCATAGTGGAAAGTCATCCACTGTAGCCTTCTTCTTACCCAAGTCGAAGATACGGATCTTCGGGTCGGGCACACCACGGCAAAACCGTGATTTCGGGTACGGCTTGTTTTTGCAATACCGATAGCTGTAAGCATATTACATTTAATAGAAAATGCAACTGATAGTATGAAAATAACTAAGTAAAGTTTTGACAACTAACCATCTAGCTGGTCGGCGCCCCATTGTGATCTGAAATATACCAAAAAATAAACTTAATAATTATTCAGGATAACAATGCTCTAAATCCACACAATAACATGCATCCGTCTTACTGATTTCAATAGATTTCACAACATTAACAAATATGTACCTCCACAAAGTGACACCGTAACCTCGCAAAAGAGAGATGTCAAATATGGTTGCTATACAGATAATATACACACAGATATCACAAAATGACGTTGCCTGTGGATGTCACTTTAACTTTAATTATTAATTTAAAAATATATTCTTTATATTATATAATACCTGAAAATGCAGGAATAAATCATCATTTTAGTTTCATGATACTAAATAGGTCTCCGACGCGACCTTACTGCAGTCAGCAGGTGCCCTTAAACAGGGATGTATGGAGAGATTAGAAACTATTCAGGCTATTCTGAAAAGCAAATCTCAGTAAACCCGGAACATACGTAATCATGTGTATAAACATACAAGATACATAATTAATAATAAAATTTCACGAAAAATAAAGAATACCTTTCATACTTTGGTTCATCTTATAATTATTGAACGAATTCATGCTGTCTTTTTGACGTTCATCACACGATATTGTCAGATTTGTCAGTAATGATATGTCAAATTACTTGTTATTAGTTGGGTGCAGTCTACTTTGATGTGATTGTTCGGTCTAGATTGGACAACTATTTGCTAATTCTTAATACATTTTTTACGAGATGGGGGCTTTAACTAGTAGGCAAAATGCTGGGGTGGAAGAAGCGGACGTGGTTTCTAATCACGCTTACAAATATCCTCCCAGATCGGGTATGTATGACTTTCTTAAGTATGTTATTTATTTAATTATTCACTTAAAGATTACCATTTGTACGCTTTATTTGTTTACGTAAATGGTCTCTACACAATGAAATAAACTTAAATTGGCTTTTATTTACATAAGCATCTATAAATAGTGCAGTGAGTTGTTCACGTAAGTCTTTATCCGCGATTGTACAAAACTTTATACAATTGCAGCATTTACTTCAAGGATGGTTTAATTCTCATAACTACTTATTAAATAAATACTATTTTTTATATAATATTGAAACTAACTGTAATACATACAACTTTACAGGCAACTACTTTGGCAGCCATTTTATAATGGGTGGAGAGAGGTTTGACACTCCACAGCCAGAGGCATATTTGTTTGGAGAAAATGCTGATTTGAATTTCTTGGGGAGCAGACCAACTCCTGTATGTATCAACTTACATGATGATTAGTATACAAATTTATTGAAGGCCTGAAAAAGAAACTTTCAGACTATCTTCAGCAGGATAGGTTCACAATTTTACAAACTAAATATTACATGGCTAAAGTTGAGTCTATCTGGCATGTACCATTACATAAACATCCTACAGTTCTGACAATTTTTCACTGGATCCTTGACCTATACTGTCCTGTTGATGTTTATATATGTGATGTCATCATCAGCCCTTTTATTGTTTCACTTTGGATATGGGTCTCCTCTCAGTATGAGAAGGAATAAGGCCATAGGCTGCCACACTCGCCAAATATGGATTGGTAGAATTCATAATCAAATAACTACTAGTCTACTGGTCTAAATTACCTATATATGAAGTATTTTATTGACATAAAATTAAAATGTACATAAAACAAATTGATGTAGGCGTGAATATGTTTTCTTGATACACTGAACTTATCAATTATACCACTGTATATTCTGCGATTCAAAATTGGTGTTTCTATTGCTTATGACATTAGAATTTTATGATTGTTTGTTGTAATTCATTTTTGGTTTGAAAATGTTTTATTGCAGGACATAATCGTCATCTATCCCTTTTACTACAAACTTGTATATCTAAATATGTTTGTTGTTAAGCAATTGCATTTATAACACTTACATACAATTATTACATACAACATTTACAAAGCAATATATAAATCATATTAACTCATAAATAGAAGAAGAAATTATTCATTTATAAGGAGATGGTGTAATATTTTAGATTACTAGCATTTTTCATTTCTCTACTTATCTATAGTTATGTTACTAAAGGTGTTTAAGGAACACCTTCAAACCATAGGCCACTATTTCTTAGATTGTTTTGCATCCCACGTAAGTAATAAGATTCCCACTAATTTGCCAAACTTGTATGTATTTCTGGTCCTTGTTATTCAGTTTTTATCTATTAAACTTTTAAAAACTTTGAACTTTTCAAAATCAGTTGTCTTTATTTTAGTCAGTGTAATAAAATTCTTTGTAACCTAAAAGTTCATATCAAGAACTGTTACGAAATATAGTCAATAGTCGCCATTTTCACAGTTTCCATACCCACCACCCCAGTCAAATGAACCGACAAAGACATTGAAAAGTCTCATTAACATTCGCAAAGAATCTCTCAGATTCGTCCGTTGTCCAGAGCCTGTTGGGAAGATCAATGATTCAAATAAGATTACTGATCAAGTTATAAAATCTGTAGAGTGCAATGGTAAAGGAACTTACTACAATATAGAGTTTACTTTTGACTGTGATGCAAGATGTGCAATCACCATCTTCTACTTCTGCACTGAAGAGGTAACACCAACGGGTGTTGTGTAAGTATTTATGAAAATTGGCTTGAATTGTTGAACTAGTTAGGATTTTATTGCAAATATACTAAAAATAACAGCTGGCCAATGAAGTAAAGGGTTGTAAATTTTATCACACTTTTTGCATCATAATGATGTAACAATTACACTTAGTTCAACCATTACCCTACATTCAGTGATTACTTCTCAGTTAATTATATTGGTATTTTTAATTTATGAAGGAATTTGTATAAATTAAAGTACATGTTCTGTGTTAATTTAAAAAAGATTAATATGTTGCTTTCCCTTTAGCTACTACCCCAGGGACCCAACAATGACATCCCAAACATATCACTACAAGAAGGGTGCCAACCAGCAGTTCTGTCAGATCCTACATGTGTTTGATCCGTCTAAGTTTGCAGATGAAGATCTCACATTCAGTGCAGACCGAGAGATCATACCCATTGCCATTTACTGTGTTGTTGATGAAGGACAAGAAGGTAAGGAGTTTTGCATTTCCTTTTTTCTTTAAACTTGTGACCATAGTAAAATATCTGTTGTTTATTATTTTTCTGCAATTTTGTATCATATTATCACAGTTATATGTGGCAGGGGACTGTATTTACTTAGGCAAGGTTTTTGCATGTCAAAACAAACAACGATCTGACAGATTGTTATGTAGTTAATTGATGCTGGTAATGGAGTTGATATTCATATTGTTATAATTATGTTGGCAAATCTATTTACAGAACATGACTATATATCATCTATGAATATAATAATAACTTTATTCCATTTTGCCATTATAGAAATAAGGCAGTCACACACCACAATAGCTGTGATAGAGAAACACTTGGATGGCACCTATGTGCTCAAAGCCCTTAAGCAGAAATTGTTTGTCGATGGACTGTGCTACTTGCTCCAGGAAATATATGGCATTGAAAATAAAAATTTGGACACTAAAGTAAGCATTCCGACATATTCTACTCAATAATTTAATGTTCATACCATTGAGAATAATGTTGTGAAAAGATGTTGCTTATAATACGTCAGCCCTGGCAATATGTTAGTGATCTATCTAGTGTTGTAAAGATTCATAGGAGATGGTGACCATTGAGTATTTCAGTGTACACAATTAAAAAATCATCTCATTTTCATTATACCTTACTGAAACTGCAACTTTACCGGGTTATCTTTTGTAGCCGAGTTCCGATGAAGAAACAGAAGATGGTGGCTCAGAATGTGTGATCTGTATGTGCGATGTACGGGACACTCTCATCCTGCCGTGCCGTCACCTGTGCCTGTGTAACTCCTGTGCAGATTCCCTGCGATATCAGGCTAACAACTGCCCCATATGCCGCGCTCCCTTCAGGGCACTCTTGCAGATAAGAGCATTACAACGTCTGGCTGGACCGCCGGCTTCTCCTGCACTGTTGCCCGCCGCCAGTCCTCCCGATGTAATTTCTCTATTTATCAGTAGTATACGTTCAATTAGCCTGCCATTATCTCGTCGTCATACGCACAGATAGCGAGTAGCATTGTCAGGAAACGAACTGCATTATCAAACAATTTTAAGCACAATATTCGTATCAGAACTCTGCGAAAAATGTGCGTTGGTTTTGTAGTATCTCCAGCATATCATTTGTAAAGAATTGGAGTCTCGTAATACATAGGAAATAATTTATTGTTTCCACAGGGCAGCATGGAAAACATTCCGGCGGGCTACGAGCCAGTTTCGCTGATTGAGGCGCTGAACGGGCCGCCCGCCGCGCGCTCGCGGCCGCCGCCCGCCGCCACCGCGCCCACCATTGCCAGCCCCGACACCGACACCGCATCGCAGGTAACAAACATATCTGATCGTATTTCATGCACATAATATGTACATTTATCAACTGTCTGCACGTTTCCGTTTAGTCACACGGTTAGACCTACTATTAACTCGCAACGTTTTCATGTATGTTCAAAAGGTGTAATCAATGTTTGTTCGTTCGTTTTAAATAACATTATTGCTGTTTTAATAACACTATCGTTATATATTTTATATCAAAGTAACTGTTTAACAAAGGCGGCGGAAATACTGAACCGTTGCAACTTAGAACGCAGCTCGTCTACGAGTCTGGGCAGCGGCTCCAAGGACGATGGGAAGATCAACAAGAAGGAACCGCTCACACCCGAGGTACAAGCGAAAACATGTTTATATTTATTATTACCGTCATGTCAAGTCCTTTATGAGGCAGGCAGGGCGCACCTAGTGCCATATAGGTATATATGTATATATTATGTATCTCTTTACAGACATGACGAGATTCTTGTACATTCATTAATTAAAATTACATCCTATGACACATAAAGTAATGGTGAATTTTGATATGTTATCATTTTTGTTAATACAACTATTTATTTAAAATGTAAAATATTATTTGCCACTGACGTACTGCAATACAATTTTTTACGAAGAAAATATAAGGATAGTTAATTAAGTCTCCATAGATGGTGTTCCATACTTGAAATTAATCGTACACTTGCTTTAGGAATAATATACCTACAGTTATTAAGGTAAACTAAAGTACCTAGTATCTACAACATGCAGAAATCAACTTGGCACTTGTTAGGAGAAAGCTTTTCATCTCTCCTTCTGACTCGAGATTACCGCTGTCGCCGTAACGTCAGTACTTGGCTATTATATGTATTATCGTAGCGAGGTGCCTATTTAATTTCTGCTAGTTATACTTTCAATGAACACTAGTTAAACGTTTATAATAAACACTTATAGAGCTTATATTTACATATTCAGTTCCGCATGTCGGTGTTGTTGGCGCGCGAGGAGGAAGCGAAGCGCGCTGAGGAGAAAATCGCCAGCCCGCTGCTTTACAGCCGGACCAGTCTCAACAATATTGATAAAGTTTCCAAGGTATATACTTCTTGTTTTATTTTCTTCTAAAAGTATACGTCATAACACCAATGAGTAATTAAAGATGTGTTTCAGCAATTGTGGCAAATTAAAACTTTCAGCATTGGAATAGCGAAATTAGGTCATTATATATTATCGTAATTGTAATCGAATGTGTTAATTTGGCCTTGATTATTTTCTAACTACTCTTCTAACCTATTTTTGTTTTTAAATAAAATACCAGAACGCTAATATTCCCATGTTGTTAAAAACTCATCCTAAAAATCAACTCACATCTAATTAAAAGGTAACTGAGAGTCGAACTTCGAAGTTTTTCACCATCATAAGAATCGTGAAAAAATCAACGAAACTTTGATAACTGTAAAGTTATGTTCAGTTCTAATCCTGCAGTCAGTTACGCATTGGTATTAACTAATAATCTTATCAACAACTATAACTCTTAGAAGTCAACTAGGCACTTCACTATTATGACGCATTAGCTTGATATTGACAGACTAAACATCTCAAATTCTAGTACATATAACATTAGCTAAATTACTGTCCGTATTGTGGGTACTACCAATAGGTAAACGGAGTCAAGTGGCGGAAGTGGAATGCACATACCTCAGAAGTGTCGTCAAGAATAACAGAGATCAAACGTGACTGCTGGCTGCTTCTTTCATATCGTCATGATTTAAAAAATCCACATTCAACAGAGTTCCCTTACGTCTGAGCATCGATCTGAAGAGGAAGAAGAAGAGGAGGAGGAAGAAGAAGAAGAGGAGGAGGAGGAGGAGAAGGAAGAGTGCTCGGCGTGTGCCAATGCACCCGAAGCGGTGGACGCGGAGCCCGATAGCGACGCGGAGAGACGCTCCCCACTGCTCACGCAAATACCTGCCAACGGGGTGAGTATAATGACATCAACATCAACATCTTCATCATCATTATCATCATCATCATCATCATCATCATCATCATCATCATCAGCCTACTCCCACTGCTGGACATAGGCCTCTCCAATGGCATGCCGCTCGTTCTTCAGCTCTTCGCATCCAACCACTGCCAGCGGTGTATTATGTTATTGCTGAAATCCATCTGTCTAGAAACCGCTGCCCCAACGGTTCTTTACTTTTTTATTTGTTTATCTATCTACCATCCATACAAAAACCTTCGAGATCATATCATTAAGTTTTATTCGAGAATATTAGAAAACAATATCAGTATGTAAGCTATAGGATATGTATAAAAAGTCATGTCTGTTAGGATAGAGATATTTGGCACTCAGTGCCCTCTGCCTACCCTGTAAGAGACGTTGCGTGATGATACAGTAATAATAAAGTAACAATAAACGAAACTAACTTGATATAGAAATGTGCGTATACCGGTCTAATGAATCCATATTATAATGAGGTGTTCTGCATTTCAGATTCTGAAGAACGGCTCCCGAAGCCCGGCTGGGGCGGAGGCGTTGGCGCACATCGACGACACTGACACGGACGAGCCCGACCACAACCACCACTGTCAGTACACACGCAACATTAGTTTATACCATTTCAAGTATTCGAATACAAAGAATCTTATATGAAGTCGTTTGACCACAGATCTTTTGGACCAGTTAATTTGCCTTAAATTCATCCTTTTTGGCCACCGAAAAACAGATTTGGCTGTATATAGTTATATAGGACGTTCCAAAGTTCTCGATAGCTAAGACAGATCGTATCAGTTAGATTTTGTACTTATTGTTAGTAATAAGACTTTAATATTACACTTATTAATATTACTTATCTATTTTTGTACTTTTTTCATAAATGGTAATTAAGCTACCAGTTAGCGTAATTTTAATATATTCCGATCACTCTATATTAATAAAAGTTTATTTTTAGTAAAGAAATAGGGAATAGGGTAAGGCATATGTCGCCTCCAGAAATTAACCCGATATTAGTATGAAAAAGGTGATTAAATTGCGTCCTACGACAGATTAACGAACCAAAATATTCTTACTTCAATATATTCCTA
This sequence comes from Parelbella ahira ahira, assembly GCA_018244795.1. Classification (NCBI taxonomy): domain Eukaryota; kingdom Metazoa; phylum Arthropoda; class Insecta; order Lepidoptera; family Hesperiidae; genus Parelbella; species Parelbella ahira. The sequence continues at coordinate 16,429 of DWME01000455.1, read as the reverse complement.
CAAATCTTATATCATAAACAGTCTCATATGATACATATTATGTGTTACGATACAGTTTATTTTATACATAGAATACGAATTGATCTTAGTCCATTGGAGATTTAAAATTTTTCTGATTGTTTGTCGAGTAGGCATAACGAGAATAGAAGTAGCAAACTGTTAGAAAATCGGTCATTGGAATTTAAAAAATCATTCAAACATGCTTAGTTGGTCTTTGTTAGCCGTAGTAGAAAAGTCATAGCTGACAAAATTCATTTATAGATTAAAACGTATTTTTTTTGTAGATTTTTGCCTATAGCCGTATAACGCTGATAAAACACTATTCGGTCATATTTACGTAACTATAGGTACTCTTATGTACATACTGTTATTGTATGTCTCTGCTATATCTTTAGAATTCTCTAGAAACAGTGATTTTAATATTACGTTGTAATCGGAACATTCATTATCGTGAAATACACGGATCCTCGTATGCCTTATCGTGCGCTTTAAAGAAATATTAATTTTATATACTGGTAACACTAAGTACCTATAGATATTTTAGTGCACAAGTACAAATCAAGTTCCTTTGTCTTGCAGCAGTGAATGAAGGGACATTTTTGATTTAATTTTGCTTATTGTATAATAGAATAAACAATAAACGAAAGACGATACTGTTGAAGTTCCAAAAATAATACTGTCTAATTAAAGTTATTATCAATGTATATATGTATACATTCCAAATACTTCTATATGTAATATAGTTTATACATATGTATGTAAAAGCTAAAGAGGCGGGTTCCATTGAGCAGTAAGGTAACGTGAGGTATGGGAGTGTGCGTGTGCCTGTGTGTGTGGTAAGCCGGTGGTTGTGCCGCAGCGGAGCGGTCGGCGGGCGCGGGGGCGGGGGCGGCGGGCGGCGCCGACGACTCGGACTATTTCACGCCCGAAGAGCCCGCCACCACCATCCTCACCGCGCCCAGGGCCCGAGCCGTAAGTCAACGCTGGCGGTGTGCTCGCACTCACAATTGCACTGGGTTATACAGGAAAAAGGGAAATTATTATGTAACTAACAGTCAGATAAGTACCTACCCTTTGGAATCATTTAAAAAACGTAATAATATTTTAGGGGTCACAAACTATTTTCTTTTGTATGATATGGCCTGACTGAACTATATAGGAAACCTTAAAAAGGGGGTATTTGAATTTAGAACGTGTACACAGATGGAGCTAGACGTGATACAAATAGGGTTTTGTAGACAGTATTTACAGTAAGTAGAACCTGTACGCCAAGTTTTAGTGTTGAGTGTGCCTCATCAATAGGTCGTGATTAACACTATTAGTGTTCATTACGGGCGTTCATCATGGGTGTTCATCGTGAGTGAGTCCAATAAGTGTGATGTGAACGAGCACTCCGCCGGTCAACTGTTAGTAGGTAGTTGTGTCGATACTCGCTTTCAATGTGCCGTCGTGATTTGTGTCGTTCGCCTCGTTATATGTTCCGTTGCGCATCGTCGCTCACCGTTGTGTAAGTACGCATTGTCGCATCGCATTTCCGCATCACTGTACCGCATTGCCGCATACCGCATTCATTGTCACTAAACTAGCCGCGCAATTCATGTTGTGTTATTATTGAATTTACGTTAGATCTATTTCATCGCTTTATCAAATACCGAATTCAGTTTGTACACATATTTTATGCATTAATATTATATAAATATTTTTATTCGTAGTTTTTGTAGTCATTTATTCGGATGTTTTATCGTTTATAAAATAAACAACTCTGCGGCTAAGAAATTAAAGTAGTTAACCTATAAGTGTCGTTGGAAACTAAATTCGGTTTTCTAATCTGTGTCAATGTTTTAGACAAGTGTAATATTTGTATGTTTATGTATCAGATGACAAGGTATTGTTGCAGGACGCGGCCTCCACGCTGGCCGACTGCGCGCCGCAGCGCTGGGTCCTGCCGCACCACGTCACCTCTCTGCCGGGTATGATATTTATAAAACTCAGTGTCTTGATGAGTTCTCGAATGATATTTCTATACTCGGTTAAAATTGTCAACAGTGAATATGTATCTATGGGCAAAGCTGAACAATTTAGAGGACTTCGTAATTAACGGAAACATGTATGTACTTACATATGTAGGGTGGAAAGAAACAAAGGAGATTCGTGCGCTTAACAGCGCATTGTAACAAATCAGTTTTTTTAATACAAAAGCAACGACAACAAAGGTACGTTAGAAGAATGTATGTCTATATGAATGCGTCCGTACACAAATAGAACGCTAAAAGTGATACTATAGGGCAGTGTATACTGTATACAGTAGGCGTGGTGATCCCGCAGGCACGCCGCTGTCGCAGTCGAGCGTGCGCTCGTCGGGCGACTCGTACGGGTCGGGCTCGTCGACGCGGCAGCTGCTGGCGGCCGCGCCGCTGGCCGACGCGCCGTGCTAGCGCCGCGCGCCGCCGCTCTCCACGCTGCCCGGCGCCGCCGACTGCTACGTGTAGAGCGGCCGCTCCGCCGGGAGGGGGGGGGAGGGGGCGCTCTTTATAGTTATAGGTACATTAATAGAAGCGGCGTTCCCCTTACAAACAACAAATACTTTAATACCCTTGCGCTAGTGTTACGTAGTAAAGAATAATCAGCTATAAATATTATAAAACAATATGTATTATAGCTTAACTTGGGTTTATAGGAAACTTCGTGTAGAAGGTTGGTAATAAGTAGTGAAAGGGGAAAATGTTATCAAAATTGGATAGACAATAACTTTGCTAATGAGCAGATATCATTCATCAAGTCTATATACATGCATAGGTATATGTCGTGTATTTTAGCTATTACGCGAATAAAGCATTAGGTGTTACTCGAAACCAATAATATATTTTTTAAATGTATCATTTTAATATATTAAGCCTTTTTATCGCTTCTAATTGTTTAAACTCGAAACGTGTGTTATGTTTAAAGGATAAACTAAAAGTATGGTAGGATTATACATTTCCCATACGTTACTAAGCCCTTCTGCTAAATATTATCTACTAATTATAACAGCGAAATCCAGTCGCAACATATTTTCTTATAAAAGAAATATCTGTATATAAAGATTGACACCGAAATAGCAACACTAAGAAAACCGCCACATAAACTATATTCATAATTGACTGGTAGATAATGTCTCGAGCCATTACGTCTGCTATTTAAAAAATGTATATAGATATAGACAATACAAAAAAGGAAAAAAAAAACAAAAGTATAGACATATAAGTAATGAAATAACCTCCTAAATCCCTTCGCGAACGTAATATTATCTGATATTAGAAATAAATATAAATAGTAACAATATAAAACATAAAACAATAAATTAAAAATATACCTACTATGTAAATCAGTTCTACTTTTATCACATAAGGGTCAAACATGCATTAAGTATAATTGTTATTATATGAGCTTACATTAAACTCACGTATATCATAGCCTAGATTTAAATTCATATTATAATCCAAACGTATATTCTTTATCTTACTGTCTTGTGTACGCTAATGTTAAAATGTCATAATTTTTTAACTATTTTATGGGTGTCGGGCGGGAATTTTACAACACAATAACATTATATTTTAATAAAGGCACAAAAAATATTCTTACGTATAGAAGAAGTAGGCTACTTGGCCAGTTCGGCCAGTGTGTATTCATAAGGATATGTGATCAATTAAATTCGGAAACTCTATTCTAAAGTTCTATACATACCATAGATATAAATAGGTATATTATAAAATTTAGATATATTATAAGAAATGACAATTCCCATTATTATTAGATATTATATCGTCAAGTCAGGTCTCACAGAGCGCCGACTGCACTGCTTCTTAGTCTTAATATGGAAAATTGGAATTTTTTTAATACGTAGGTACATTTCTTAAATATGTATTAGTAATATTTGATTGATCTTGTTGAAATCCATGTCTGTACATATAAACTATTATCTGTGTAAAAAAATCTATCCTAAAAATGGCGTTGCCGCGGTGCCGTATTTCATAAAACGATAAAATTAAGTAATAAACATGTTTTTTGTTATAATTATTAAGATAAGCATAAGTAGTATTCTTGCGTGTAAGTGTACAATTAAAAAGATTTTTAATATATAACTATCATTGCTAGATATTTGATTGTATATACATATATTGATATTTATTTGCCTATATGTACTATATAAAAATATATCCATTGTTAGACTGATAAACTTAGATTATTTTGATAGGAAGAAGTCAGTGTATAGCTGCAACTTATAATGTGTTCTCGCTGATTACTGGTCAGAACACTATATTTGGAGCATAATGCACCATTCTGCTCCAATACGAATTGGCTGGTTAGTGGTCAACTCTCGTGTCCGATGTTTTCGAACCGCCGCAAGTCTACAAACGAGGTTTAATTGTATGTTGGGCGCATAAAAATTTTGCAACTAGCGGTCAGTCATCCAAAAGCGAACCACGCCCAACATTACTTAACTCTACATGTCGCGTATAATCTACAACTTCATTAGGGCAGGAAGGGTTTCATTGTAAATGTACTAATCGTGTACAGACAATAATTTGTGTTCAATGCCAGAAATCGTGTTTGGGCATAAACATGAAGTCAACTAGGTACCTATGATGACGCAATACCGAGTACTGGCACATCAAGCGAGAACGGTAAGGATTTGGTAGACGGAGGCAGCTGGTAGCAAGGAAAGCGCAATCCTCGCATGTGCTTAGTCAAATTTTGCGTGTTATAAATGTAACATTTATTGATCTGTTCCCGTAATTTTCGATCGTCGTATCTTCCTCTGAAGTCAATCTGAGTTATAAAAACATTCCTTAAATTTACTAGAATTTCCGTTAAATGTGTATAAATAAAAATGTTAGGAGTATTTACCGCCACGAAGCTTGAGGGAAAATTCTGTAGAATGCGCGTAAACGAAACAGTATTAGAACAATAGTAAAGCAAAAGCTATAGAATGCTGATCAATAATTTTTTGAACCAATAAATTTGCCCAATTTTGTGTCAAAATATGTAAAATTTCTTTTTTATTGTGTGTTCGTGTCTGCTGTTCATTAAAATTGATAACTTAATTTTGTTTTATTTTATAACACTTGAATCTGACGAATCATTATTTATGCTAAGCACTATTCCTCTCCTTGGCTGGACTATACTTGGTGTGCAAGTTTGACTTGTGCTGCACCAGATGTTGGACGGTGGTGGACCGGATGAGCGCGGTATAGCGCAGTTCTCTAATTCACATGTTCTGGTCGTCAACAAACAACAGCGGAGTCAGTGCAGAAGCTGGCCCCTGCGATATAATATACTATTCAGGGGAAGGCTATGTCCAGGATTGCACTGAGCCATGATGATATTTATTTCTTTTTATTCTTTGTGGTTTACTACCTTTAATAAATAAAATTGTATTAAAGAAATGTCTACCTATGTAAGTATATTATTGTGTACATATGTATGTGAGTGATATTCACCCACCTTATTTCTAGGAGATAGAAAGTGTTCAGTAGCACAGCTTAACTATTAAATATAATAAATCCTCATACAACACAAGTGTTAGGAATTTAAAATTTGCATTGCTTTACATATAAATGAAATATGAAATATACAAAAATGTATTTATTAATTAAGTTTGCAACTTTGCACACACTCGTTTCCAAGCTGGTTAGATCTATCATCTATTAGCGAATCAATGCATTCCTTATCTAAGATATTATCTCATACTCAGATCCAACAATAACTTTGTATGCAAGTATAAATTAAAAATAATATAAAGCATTCTTATTATGAAGATTATTTAAATTCAATGACATTATAATATAGTATGAGGTAAACACATTACTCTACAAATCGGAATAATCTTAAAGGTAGCTGCCATGATCTTTATATAAAGACTTCATAGTTTTCATTTGTTAATGAGTTGAACTTGCATGTCTTTAAGTTCTGGTACAAAGATAAAACTAAAAACATTGATTCTCTTGGTTCACCAATAAAGTTTGTGTGTCTATTGACATACATATACAGGTATGCTTATATATTGCGATCTGTAGAAGACTGCAGGCAGATGGTGGATACAAGCCAAGGGAAAGGCGCGATGGCGAGGTCTATGTCCAGCAGTGCACTGAGAGAGGCGAGGTGACAATGATTTACTATTATATTTTTATTATTTTAACTTTTAATTATTATGTCATTTTTATTATTAATTGATTTTACTAAATTGATATTTGTACCACAGACATTGACTATGATATTGAATTGGGACATCTCTTTTGATAGATATAGTCTAAATTGTAATTGTAATAAATAAATATTTGAACTGCTAATTAACTAAGCATGTGTTGAGAACACTAAAATTGCCATAGAACAAGCCTATATAGAAATTTCCCAGATTATTTGCCTCAATGTAACTACAAAGTTATCTGATGCTTATGTTACCTTATCAACATACAAATAGAATTCAGTAGACTCAAAGGTCATTGTTTAAATGAGTCCCAGTAATAAAGCTTTATATTTAAGTCTGCTAAGATAGATACATGGTTTATTTGTGAGATTATAATATGTTCACCCTATGCTAACAATGTTATTGATTAAATTTTATACTTCTAATATTAGAATCAATAAAAAATTATAAATATCTATGTACATCATCATCCCTAAATTATAAAAAAGCCTTAAATTTTTGGATCACAAAATGTGATTAATTATTTGTGGGGATGATTTTCAACTTTGGTCAGGCATAATATTATTCATGAAATGTGCATGAGTGGGATTAAAGCTGTTTGGGATGCTGTTGTTCATGAATTTCTTCCTGGCGTGTCTTCTAGCAGCATACAATGACATTCTAGTAAGTCTAGCTTGCCGCTGTTCGGGGGTCTCCTTGGCAAGTCTCTGCGCTGCGTATGCAGACATACGCGCCAAGCGCTTAGCTCGTTGCTCTTGAGTCTCCTGTGCTAGCCTCTTCGCGGCGTACTCCGACATGCGCCTGAGACGGAGCGCACGTTGTTCAGGAGTTTCGTTAGCAATCCTCTGTGCAGCGTACGCAGACATCTTCGCCAGGCGTACGGCTCGCTCCTCAGGTGATTCGCACTTCGGTCCCCAAGCCTTACGACGCTTACGCTTCCCCGGAATTTCGATTAAAAGCGGGGACCCCGAGCGGAGTGTCTGCTTGTCGTGTGGAGTGATCAGAAGGGGGTTTAACTCTTGTATAAACATACGTGTGTCTATGCCGTTTTCATCGATTGTATGTTCGCTATTGTCTTCCACATTTTCTCTTTTAATGTTACATAACGATATTTGTTCTTCGTCTAGAGGTAAGTTTCTAAAGTCCATCGAACTACCTTCATACATTTGTTCCGATCGAACGATAGTACTCCATTTATTATTCGACTTCGCTATCACCATTTTATTCCACGGACTTGCGGTGGAATCGTAATCACCCATATTGATTGTTTAGAGATAAAGATATCCACAGCACCATATTTTATGTACGGATAATGAAACCAACAACTTCTTTAGGAAAAAAGCTTGTGATTTATCAACTTTTACAATATTCTAAAATACACACCGCCAGAAAATCTTAGTAAAACATCAGTGTTGCCAAATAACATTTCAGGAACTTGCCAAAGTATAATCCATCATCAAGAACAAAACACGCCAACCAAAAAGAAAAACATATAAAATGCACTGAAAGATATTACGTAAATCATAGGTTTTGTGAAACATTGCTTGGAATATTTTATTAACACAAGGTTATAAATATATTCCAACATTAGAAAATTCATGTCATATTACTTTTACAATTTACAATAATTGTAACTCGTACAGAACTGGAATGTTTTAGATTAACGTTGACAACTTTATTGTTATAAATAAATAATTACAGTTATCATTTACAAACATCATAACATAATGACGTTAGGCAATACCAAGTGCTAGAGTAAGTATCTTTGCATCAAACTTTTTGATCTTGTGCCTCGTAAATCTATAGTTTACGTTCGGTGAATTCCAGTGTTTTATTCTGTTCGTCAAATCATTAATTATGATTAGTTTGCATAATTTTGCAATATTACTGTTAACTGGCAGATGCTGGATGTGAAAAGCCGAGGACAGAGCGCGATGGCGCTCATTGGAGGAGGCCTATGTCCAACAGTGGACTGAAATATTATGATGATGATGATGATGATTATGATGGTGATGATGATAACTAGTAACTATAATGATACTCTCTGCCTTGTCAGTCGAGTAGTTGCAAACGCGACTGCTGATCGAAAGATCCTGGATCGGATGTTACTGAATTTTTCGATTTGAAAATCCTAATAGTGGCTCAGCCTGGATTTGTGCCCGCTGTATGGCAATAAGCTCATCCTCTATTATACTTGTAATGAGCTTATACTTAACTCAAGAAATGGTACGTTGTAATAGCACAAAAGACCTGGTCATTGCAAAAATATGCCGCTCGAGACCTTGCAAACTTTAAGGCCTAAAGTTAAAACTTTAAAAACTTGAGATATGATTTTACGCACAGTACATTTTGTTTTCTAATAAACTTTATGAATAGTATGTATGTTTATTGTTTTACGGATTAAAATGCAAGAATTTCGTTCACAAAACGAGCGACAATGTTGCAATTGTATGAATATTGCGTTCACTGAAAGCTGAGTTGTCAAAAAGTTGGCATATAGTATTGCATTCATTCCATCTGTTTTCTTTTGCTGAGATCTATTTTCATAACGTAGTAACAGTGACTACTGTTTTTTACAAGTGGGTTTGATTGTTTATGTTTATATATTACATATCATACGTTATTTATGTTTATATATTCAAAATTTCATTGTAATAACAATTGGCGTAATCGCTCCCGCTATCCCGAATTGGCAAATCCAAGGGATATTTAACATTGTATCCTATTAGAATTACAGTATTAGGGCTTACGATATTCTCTTTTTTTTCTCTTAAACCATAATGGTGTATTATTATAGGTGAGTTGTGTTCTGGTCAATACATTAAACCGTGGAGTCGCGTTTGATGGTATAATGGTGTAATCTTCACGTTGGTTTACTAAATCTGTACTATTGAGTGGTACCATGGAGAACACGGACTCGCTGACGAGCCCAGTACTGGAGCCCGAGGGCTTCGGACCCGCTGAAGTAGATTACTCTAGCATCAGGGGAAAGGTAAATATTGAGTTTGTTATTTCGCCGCATCCATTTATTGGAGATAACAAAAAATTATCAATATTTCTTTGATTTATAATCAGTGATTATATATCAGTCATAATATATTAATTATAGCATTTTGTGATTCATGTATCAATGTATGCATACATACATGTATACTAATAACTAGCAATATGAAATGGATACATTTCTAATTTAAAAAGAACATTTTAACAATGTGAATATTTTCCTTATTGACATTAAATCATAAATGCTCTAATTCTGGCTGTTGGTAAGTTACTGAAAAACCCTGTGTGGTCTTCATCAGGAACTATTACATCATGCAATATACATTTATATATGTTTATGTAATTCAGCACTTCTTAGTTTCACAATACTGAGTATTGCTTGCAATATCATATATGTATATAGATTTTAATATAAAATAACCTGACACTCATCACATTAAATGAATGATGAAATTGAATCTTATATTATTCAATAGATGATACTGGTAAGTCCAACTGCAGATGAATATGAACTACTACAGAAGCAACTGGTGGAGCGACTGGAATCTGGCAATGGGGAGATCATATATGACATAGGGCATGGGGAGGGTAAGATTCTTGTCTTTTGCAATTACAATTTTTAATTTTAATGATATGAAAGTTTTTTAATTACATGAAAGTTTTAATTTTGCATAATGGATACACTGTATTTATTCAATGCATGAAAAAGGAACTATTAAAATAATAAAATGAAATTGTATATTAAGTTATCACTGCATCATCATGTTGTTGTTTTTTGTATTTGATCTCCGGCTTAACATAAAATACCTCCATTTCTGGGAGTACAATGACTCATGGGCTTGGCAACACAGTATTATGATTGCTCAACTTTGTATGTAATTATGACAAAATCATATGATGTAAGTTCAATGAAAGTTACTTAATTTATCTGTAATCATTTTTTAATTTCATGCATTTGCTATTATACAATATTATGTGACTATTATTAGTTGAGAATTGCATCTTCTGATATAGAATTTAAAATTTAAAATAGTAATAATAACATACTATAATTGTATGTGTGTAAAAAATGCATTTGCTTTTACTAAGAATGAATTGTTTAAATTCAAATATCACTTGATAATGGTGTAGAAAAACAGTGCGAGGAAACTTGCATACCCTAGAATTTGTATTTAAAAAAAAATTCTAAGGTGTGTGAAGTCTGCCAACCCACACTTGGCCAGCTTGGTGGATTATGGCCTTAACCCTTTCAATATGATAGTATTCAATAATAATATTTTATTATTATTATTCGAAATGAATTGATGCAATAATAATGGGTTTATTCAGAGTGACAAAACTGTCCCAAATTAATTCACAGATGATCTGATCATATTTGAAGTATAGAACATGTAAGGGACCACACAACTGTTGTGGTGAAATGGGCTTAGAACTGACAAGATCAAGTGATATTATTTTTATTTATCTCTGCCATCTATTTGTAGGTCCATTATCCACATCTATCACGACAATTAAATATTACATCTCTATGCAACATAAATATTGCAAGGTTGATGTCTGCTTACATTTATGTATATTTGATAAAAGGTGGTTTTAAAAATTAAATCAATTTTTGTATTTTGCCTCTGAGTGGAATCGCTAAACTACCATACTATGCTGTATAACAATAGGAAATATCCTCTTGCAATTAAGAAAGAGGATTTCATTGGGCTCACACTGAACACAACAGAATATTTTTAGACATTATCAGAGTTAGTAATATACAGTTTGTAAAGTAACCTAACAAGATTAGCTTTTAATAAGTATTCAAGGACAAAGAGAAATGATCAAAATCATCATCATCATCAGCCTATTTCCCCCAATGAGGGCCATCGCGCCCTGTCCTCGGCTTGTCGCATCCAGCATCTGCCTGCAGCCTTTCTCAGATCGTCATCCCACCAGGCCGGAGGGCATCCTACACTATGTTTGCCGAGCCGCGGTCTCCACTCCAGAACTATCAAAATAATTAACAATAATTGTCACTGTATCAGATGGTCGAGGACTAACTGAGGAGGAGTATAGTGCATCGGTAGCTACTCTGCAGTCACTAGTGGCGGGCGGGCGCGTGTCTTGCGTGGAGCTCCGCCGCTGGGACTGCGGCTCTGGGCTCACCGGCCAGTACCTGCTGCGTACTGAACTCGACCACACTGACTTCATGGAGATACGGTTAGTCCTGAATCTTTCACACCTTGTTAAAGATTACATTGTGACAGAAAAAAAAATTGAGGCTTACTTAAATATGTGCTCTCTGCCACCCACTGGCTCTTAGACTGATATAGGTGCAGGATCAATGCTGTAATGTGAAGGTTGAAGCAACCTGAATATGGCACAAAAAGGAATCGCCGTGGGCGTTATAACTAGGTAGTATCCCTAGTATCCACTAAATAGTGAAAATCATGGCCAGTTTTATTTTCAATTTAAAATACCAGAATATATATTATATAACCGCAATGTCCCCAGCAGAGGTTATCTATTCAGTGATTAATATGCACTAAAATTTAAATATAACAAAACATTCATCGTTGTTTGACAGTTGCACTGCTACTATTCAAACCTTTTTAACAAAAATCCCTGTGTATGGGAAGGCCTAAGTCAAGTAGTGGACTGAAATAGGCTGGTGATGATATTGATAATAAAAGAAATCTTGCAGCGTGGCGGTAGTGGGCAACGTAGACGCGGGCAAGTCGACGCTGCTTGGCGTCCTGACCCATGGCGAACTGGATAATGGGAGGGGCTATGCACGCCAGCGACTTTTCCGACACAAGCACGAGGCCGAAAGCGGCCGCACCAGCTCCGTGGGCAATGACATCCTGGGCTTCGATAGCTTGGGTATGTAAATATGCTAAATAATGCATCAAAAGACAGTATGGAGAACAAAATTTGCTCCAATAAACCACTTGTTTTGTTATATTTTTCGTCGTGATCATTAAAAGACAACAAATGAACAGTGAAATTCATATAAAAGGTAATTATAAAATAAAATAAATGACTCTTAAAACTTTTTAAAATAACATAAGATAAAGTGTAGAGATTTCAGAAGAATGATAAAATTTATTATCTTTCTATATAATCTTCATTTAATTTGAGCGAAAAACACCCTAGCGCAATAGTTCACGTGTTATAACCCAAAATTAGGCTTGAAATTAATTATTTGCATTGCTCAGGCAATGTGGTGAACAAGCCGGACCACGGCACTCTGGACTGGGTGAAAATCTGCGAGAAGTCGTCCAAGGTGATCACGTTCATCGATCTGGCCGGCCACGAGCGCTACCTCAAGACCACGGTGTTCGGCATGACGGGCCACGCGCCCGACTTCGGCATGCTCATGGTGACCGCCTTCGTGTTCCTACTCTTATAGGGATACATACATAATATAAATTATTAAGCCTGTTTAACATAAAAATTTGCAGAAATTTAAATTTTCCAACTGCTGCAGTTCTGACAGACTTCGTTCTTCTTTTTTTTTGTTTCTTCGACTTTTCTTTCTAGGGTTATAGGAATAAATTTGGGTCCCTAAGATTATAGGAATAACTTTAGGTCCCTAAAAGGTAGTGCCTGTGAATAACCAGGCGTGACGTAACAAAAACGTAAAATCACTGTTGGAGATTGTTTATGTACTTGTCCAATTTGAAAAACCTGCCCGTAAGGGACTACTCACACTTATTCACATAACATCACATCGTAACATCACGCCTGTAATCCCCGAAAGGGTGAGCAGAGGAGTGTAGTACACTCCCACGTTTCACCAGTTAAGTTTAAGTTCCATGGAACAGGTGGTGAACCTATTGCCATACACCGGGCCCAATTCCAGACTCCGAGTCATTACTAGAAATTCTAAATTAGAAAATCCAATAGCACCCGACCAGGGTTTCGAACCCGGGACCTCCCGATCGGCAGTCGCTCTTGCAACCGCACGACCATCGAGGCAGGCACTTATAACTAAATAACGTAGAAATTTGTTGTTTCATATAGATAGGGGCGAATGCAGGCATTGTGGGTATGACGAAGGAGCACTTGGGGCTGGCGCTGGCGCTGTCCGTACCCGTGTTCGTGGTCGTCACCAAGATAGACATGTGCCCGCCCAATGTACTACAGGTAACCGTCCATACGCTACTTTGTTTATTTTCAAGGACACACTAGCCTGTGTGGGCGTGCGCTTGTGTGTATATACATACATATATTGTTACGGACGATAGTATCTCGGAAGTTCGCTGTTCGTTATATATTGCGTATAGATATAAGAATATTGTTACGGACGTATCTAGAAACTTCGCGTTGTCGGTTATGTATTGCATATACATATCGGTTTACATAAAAGTCTACTTAACACGACAAGCGAGATTGAACCTTACGGTTATTATTATAAATTAAAATATTTGCTTGTTTTATTATTATGTTAGCTCATACAAATTGCTCTACACTTAGGTATACATATATCATTGCTTAGTGATCACTCTGTGCTTGTTGTCAGGATAACCTCAAGCTGCTGATCAGGATACTGAAGTCGTCCGGCTGTCGCAAGGTGCCCGTCATGGTCAAGACGAAGGATGACGTCATCGTTAGCGCCACCAACTTCGTGTCGCAGAGGTTACTCACCACATTTAGCATTCATATATTTAGAGATCATGTCATATATCATTTTACTTTGTCAATGTATGTAAGTTGGCTGAGATAGGTTGCGGGTTTTGCATTGTATTAAACATTTACCATTTATTGATGGTCAATGAAAGTTACTTCAAGGGATAAAGTATTAAAAGTTTGTATGATATTATATATAAAATTAATAGTACATATTCTCTGTACTTATTTGCGGTTCAAGGTTTTGATCAACCCAACATGTATTTGTTTATTAAAGTGAATTATATGAACATGCAACATACCACAGTAGGCCAGTTAAAGCTGGCAAATTATTGCCTGATGATAGAAATATGTTGTGTGTATGTACAGGCTGTGCCCCATATTCCAAGTGTCGAACGTGACTGGCGAGAACCTGGAGCTGCTGACCATGTTCCTCAACCTGCTGAAGACGCGCATGCCGTCGCAGGACGACAAGCCGGCCGAGTTCCAGATTGACGATACCTTCTCCGTGCCGGTAATGTGCTGTCAAGTATTCACTTGCATTGTGGTTAATTGGGCCCATAAATTCAAGGATGTCAAGAGCAATTCTTTTGCTAATATCGGGTTTGCTGCAGCTCATTATTATTACTAATTTTATCTTTGCCTGGTACACATAGAGCATGGAGTTGCAAATATCTCTATACTTACAAAGCTGACGTGCTTCGTCTACATTCGTCCCTCTCTTCATGCACATATTTATTGAAATAACTTAAGTAAGAAGTAAATAAATGAAGTACACGGGCAGGGCGTGGGCACGGTGGTGTCGGGCACGACGCTGGCGGGTGTGATCCGGCTGAACGACTCGCTGCTGCTGGGCCCCGACCCGCTGGGCCGCTTCGCGCCCGTCACCGTCAAGAGCATCCACCGCAAGCGCATGCCCGTGAGCGAGGTGCGCGGCGGGCAGACCGCCAGCTTCGCGCTCAAGAAGGTCTCCGAACACACCACCTCCTGCTAGACTCGATATGTGTCAACTGTTAGATCAGCTCTGTGTGTTGTTGTCAATTGAGCTTCTTTAATATGAGGTTTTGGTATGCCAAGCGCAGACATAGCTAAATAGTACGAAGTTTCTCCCGGTCTAGACTTACGTATAGTTTTCATAAACCCAATAAAAACCAATAATTTGGATTCAATTTAAATTTGTGTATATAAATAAATCGCTTTTTGAACGTTTCAAATGTGAATAAAATTTTATCTTATTTATATCTGAGTAAGAATAATGTAGCATAGTTATGTGTACACAGATCAAGAGGTCGCAGATCCGTAGGGGCATGGTGCTGGTGGCCGCGGCGCTCAACCCTCAGGCGTGCTGGAGCTTCGAGGGAGAGATTCTCGTACTCCATCACCCCACCACCATCTCTTCCAGATACCAGGCTATGGGTACGAGTCTTATAGTTTAAACATAAGTGCTGTACCGCGCCATAGGGACGTGCGACAAGGTTCGGGAAGGGTGGAACGTCATAAACGCACGAGGGGAAAAATTGAAAAATGGATCGTGCCCTATCGCGTTACATAAAAGTTCCTTAATTCCGTTAAAGAAGAGCAGACAAATAGAACTAAATATTTTGACATTTTATTTCATTTTCTCCACCCCTTATTTTTCAGATAAAATTATTCTTCATGTTAAATAATATACAATACTAACTTTTGTTCGAGACTGCTCGCGCAGAAGTCGAAATAAAAAACATTCTGCTGAATAGTATTTTTTCTCGCTGCCTTGAAAAAAAAAGAAGTTATTGATTTGGTTAACCAAGACTGTAAATGTATAATTTTACATGACGTAATTCCAAACAGAGGAATATAATTTTTATTGTATTGAAGGCACGTCCTTTTAGTGTAGAAACACCATCTAAGTTTTGAAATACTGCTCGTTCTTGGAGGGTAGCTAAAATACGTCGTCTGCAAGATGGCTGTGTATGTGTGTAGTGCACTGCGGCAGCATCCGGCAGACGGCGTCCATCCTGTGGATGTCGCGCGACTGCCTGCGCACCGGCGACAAGGCGCTCGTGCGCTTCCGCTTCATCAAGCACCCCGAGTACCTGCGCCACGGGCAGCGGATGGTGCGTACGCTACTTTACACTTGCGCTGACTGTCCTTTTTTCTATATAAATACAATTGTTTTTTATGTAAATTACTTACACTGTACTGTCATGTGCTGAACATCCATCAGTTCATTATTATTCTTATTATTATATTTGTTTATTAGTTACAATATTTTTTCAAGACTGTTAGTTCATTTACTATTATTTTTTTAAACATTGTAGGTATTCCGCGAGGGCCGCACCAAGGCTGTGGGCAACGTGCTGCGGCCGGAGCCCGCGGCGCCGCGCCAGCAGAGGCACAACAGGGATGGCGCTGCGGCCGACTCGGTAAGGAAATGGTCCTATTGACATAAATATTACCTCACTCATTAGTTTTTTATATTCTGCAATATACATTACCATCCTAATTTTTTATAGTTGGGTTAAATAAATTTTATACCGAGCGCCGTCGATGAAAGATAAATATATTAAGTGATTCGCTTAGTAAATTTTTAAATAAGTGAATGCAAATGAGAATAAGTAAGGGCTCAGTTTGAAATTGTAA
>DWME01000454.1:0-33520 GCA_018244795.1 Parelbella ahira ahira | reverse complement strand
TTATCACCACATGTTCCATGTAGCTTGTAATCACATGCAGATTTGAGAGGGTATTCATAAATATTATGTATAAATCGCCAAATTCGTTTGTGGAATTTTGCAGTAGATTTTTCAATATTACAACAGTATAGTAACGTTGAATGAAATAATTATGTGTCACATTTCATAGATCTTTATAACGGGGGAATTTAACTACTGATAAGATTATCTGCAATCGTCTTCCTTGGTACTGGAAAATATTTGCAGCCCTGTATAAAGCTTAGCGTGAATTACGTTCACCCCTTACCTCCTATCACGCAAACTGTCCCATAATTCACAAACATCTCAGGGTCTTTCGGTCCAGGGATTACTCCTTAAGAAATAGTATTGTATAATAAGGTAGCAGATTAACGCTAATTATATGTCATTGATTGTTTATTAAATGTGATTGATAATAGACGTTCATGACTGATTGAAAAACAAATTTAATTTTGATTGGTTCAACAAATTGTATATATAAACAAACCAATATGATCGGTTCATAAACAAATAAAATGAGTTAATAATTAAATATGGTAAGTCGATTAAAACACGTTTGATTGATAAATGTAAACCATCACATGATAAATAGAGAATATTCATTTATCGTTTTTGTTAGATTATTGATAATAGTCGTTGATTAATAATAATGGTAATTAATATTTTATATGTTATTTATTTTGTTATGTTTCATGCGTTTTGCTTTGTTTTGACTTTTGCGCATAAATATATAAAAGTCATTAAAACAACGTGTAGAATATTAACTGGTAGTTGAACAGAACCGAAACAAGTATAATAAAACTCATTACATTTTGGTTCGCTGGTTGCCACAAGGAACTTTATTTTGGTTTGCTCAACAAAGTTTTCCCTTCATAAGGTACAAGTTGTTACCCGCTGCTTTGGTCGTTCGGTATCCGAAGTCCAGTACAATTTTTAAGGGTTGATTTGAAGGATTTCTTTCTATTTTGATTTTCGTCGATTTTTGCTAGAATTCAAAGATACCTTTGTTAAACTTCACGCCTGTAATCAAATTTGAGAAACTTTATACTAGTTAAAACATAACTTACTTATATTCATTTTTAAATATCCATATAATTCAATTTTAAAGATTAGTATGAGATAATTTAATGATTTTAATTACTTTCTATTTGATTTTCAGTATTTTCTGTATGAATATCTTACTGCCCTTAATCTCGCAACAATCATGATTGAAAATTAAAAATATTGTGTTGTTGTTGTATAAAAAGACGAGTAAATAGAATAAGAGGACGACAGAAGTGACACTCGTATATTTGAACTGGGATAATCTGACTTAGCACACTGCGGCGATCGCTGCAGAGCTAATTTGTCAAGCTGGGGGATATCTTTATTTATCTACATAGAGATAAAGTGAACGTCGAATGATATGTCCAGTATTCTTGTTTCAGAGTATATGGACCGTGGATGATTATTTAGTTGTTTTAAAAAAGTTTATTTTTGTCTTTGTTCTTTTCCTAGTATGGTTTCGATATTTTTGTCTTGTGATATTTCGGATACGCGACGGTGGCGCCATCAGGATGTATAATGTATTGCTTGCATATACTTTTGTTTAAAACGAGAGCAAGATAAGATATGGACTTTATTTACTCTTGTTTGATGTTCGAAGAGTAAATATGCAATAATAAATGCAATAATGGCAATTCGTAGAATACTTCTTAATATTAACGAGGACCTAAGATAATAGAAAATATGAGGATTTTCTTTAATGCTTACCTCTTCCGTACCTTTTCTGTATTACTGAAATGCAACTCATTGCGACACCGGCCGGGAGAGAAATTGCAATGAAGTGTGCAGCGGATGTCATTTCGCGCTCTCATCCGTTCTGGTGGATGCCGCAAAGTTTATCCAAAAATCTCTACGTACTTTGCTTTGGCAATAACCGAATTCGATGTACCTATCTTTTTCTGCCCAGCGTTTGATTGAAAGAATTTTACTATAAAGACGTGAGAATTTTACTGTAGGGATATAAGTGTAATAACTTCTTCCCTATTAGTTTGCCACAGACAAAAGAAATACAACGTCAGTGGAATGTAGAATAACAATAAGATAATAAAATTATCCATGTAATTTCAGTGAAACCATTAAAGTTTCCTAGTCTACGTGCAGTTTGGAATTTGAACAAGGAAAATAGAGCCGCCCAAGTTTCTGTCACTGCAAACAATGGAACAATGCTTGGATACATTCTAGTTTAAAAAGTTCTTATTGAAATTGCTACAGCTCTTTCTGCGTCTTAAGTGATTCTAGGGCACATATTTATTCTTAAGTCTTGGGTATTTGAAAATTTAAGAGAGAATGTATTTTTTTTTCTGGTACTCGCTTTTAGCGTACTCGTACATATATATCCCAGTATATGTTCTGGTTTTTGTTATAGGTGATCTCAGATCAGTTTTAATGCAACATTTTAATATAGTCCGTATTACATTACAAAAAAAAAATTCAAATACAATTTATTGTAGATTATATTTAACACACATCCCATCTGTTATTGTCCAATGAAGTAGGCAGAGAAGCAATTTAGTTTATAAGTCAAATGGAATAGGGCTGAGTCTTATATTTCAGGCACAAAAAGGATTGTGTAATATTGCACTATTTCCACCTACGTACATTGGAATTGAATGGGAAACTGCGCTAATATTTTATAGGCATTTGAGTGCATGGAATTTCATAAAAATAATCATCAACGTCTCCGCGCGGTCTCTTCGTAGTATTTATGGTTGTGGATAAAACTGGGGCACAGTTTTTGAGTTAAATCGTTAAAGAGAAATTTGGAAGTCTTGAAAGAGCCATAAAAGTCGTCATCACGTATTCTACGACGTAAGAAATAAGTGTTCAGAGGACTGTTAGGGCGTGGTCACATTGTGCTGAATATTATTGGATTATAAAAAAAATTCATATTGTTTCTTACACTATAAATATCTACTTGTTTATGTTTATATGTAGTTTATCAGCCGTCTAGTTACTATAAAACATTGTATGTCTGTATGAAAGTGAGATTAAAAGCACGAAGCACGTGAGATTATAACATGTCAATTACACAAACAACTGCCGAAAAGGGGAACTTCAAAATCTAATTATCGTAATGTAATTGTGACAAAACCGAAACATGAATAATTTTGAAGTGTGAAAAAATGTCTGTCATTTCGCGTCGTAGGTACATTTGGATATTAATGGTGGAACGCATGGTTTCCCAAATTTTTGTTGATAAATCCGGTGTTAAAATAATTGAATTATCACAATCGTTTTTACACATTTTTTGGCTACGCAATTTATATTTAGTTTAGAATATTATGAACTAAATGAAAATAATAATTATCTTTTATCTTTGTCATCAAAAACATTGAGTTCTCGAATACTCCGACATATATGTAATTATATATTTGTATTATTTATAAATATTTGTACAATCCTTGTCTCTAAATGCAGTAAATTACGAGTAAATATGAAACATAAAAAGGAAAACATTATTAAATAAAAAATAAAATATATTATTCGAAATTAAAATGTATTACATATTTAAAAAATATAATAATAATAATAATCGACCCATTTGTCATTCCACTGTTAGAATATGGGTCTCCTCTCATATTGAGAGGGTTAAGGCCATAGTCTGACACGCTGACCAAGTGCGGGTTGGCAGGCTTCACATACCTTAGAAATATATTTATTTTTGTAAATTCTAATGTGTGCAGGTTTCCTCACAATGCTTTCCTTCACCATTATCAAGTGAAATTTAATCTTAAAAGTCCTCACCTAATACCTACCTGGAAATCTTTTGAGCCGAAATATTTTACTTTGCTAAGTTTCAAATTAACCATACTATAGATTACAAATTAGAATTCATGTGACTACATAGTTTAACTTTAAATCGAAAGTATAGCTATTTTATTTAAATTTAAGCTGCCACGTCTATATTAGAATGATGCAACTTGACAATGTACTCATGATATTTATTGTTTGGTGCACAGATAAGAAAATGTCCAGGATTACCAAAATGCAATAACAATTACGGTAACAGCCTAAACAATGATGTGTTGAACAATCGAGAGAATAGAGAAATTGTAAGTATAATAATATATTTGCTTTTAAATCATCTCATCAATCAATCATCATCAATCAATTTATTACATATTGAACATTATTAAGATTTGTTACTTCACCAAATTATTACACATAAAAGTATTTTTCCAAAAAAGTGAGCTAAATTATAAATACCTACATCTTTTTTAAATTTATATTTTAGCAAAATTCTTATATGCCGGAAGCTACGTACGAAATGTATCCGGAAGTCGTGGAATCTCGTCATTCGAACAATATTGACGAATTTAACATATTAAATTCTCCAGGTAAGTTATTATCTCTCTTTAAAAAACGTATATAACCGTAAAACGTATACCAAAAGTAGTATATTTAATTATATAAAAATCGACAAACACTCTGGATCCAAACAAACTAAGCATTTTAAATTAGATGCTGAAAACTAACTATAAGTTTATTTGACGTCACTATAAAATAATTTATAATTTACAATTATTAATGAAATAACTTCAACGAAATATAATGAAAATAAGTTAATGAAAAAAAAAAAACTGTTCCCACCTGCAATATCATTGCTATACCAGCGCTATTTTATGAAGAAATTAGTAAATGAAGAGGCAGCAATCATATATGACCTATGTACCTGCAACTGATTTCTAACAGGACAAATGTCCTATTCGAAGTTGGTCACAGACGCATTCCTAAACGTGCAGATTCCGTTACCTCTACTCTATGTGCCCCGAAAAAATTGTTTTTCTTCATTTTCAGCGCCAAACTGACGCAGTAAACTTATTAATTATCATGTATTATTATTATTGTATCGTCAGGCCAGGTCTTCATAAGATAGGCTTAGTGAACCGAGTACTATTACAGATATTTGGACCTAATATGGTTCGTCTACATTCATCACTGTCTTCATAAACGCACGCAGATTTTGGTGACTGGATTTTCAGTTCACTGTTTTCATTAATTTCATTTAATTTGTCAAGCGATGGCCATGGAACCATTATATTACGATGTAAACGTCACTGAGAACTTGGACGGCAGCCCGAAAGGACCCTGCAAGCCTGGCTACCGGCACAACCTAACTTCAGACTCTTGTGATGGTGAGTTACCACTAATTTTGTTTCATACAGTCGAATCCTGATAAAAAACGCAGATGGATCATATGTTGGTAATTGGTCACTCCGTTCTCTACAAGTAAATATTTGCATAGCAAGAATTCAAATTATATAGCTTTCCGATATGAAAAATAGGCTTGACAGTACGTGCATATGTAACGGTGGCAATATATGGTGCAGACATCGACGAGTGCGGCATAGAGACGAACGCGTGCCACGCGACGCAGGTGTGCGCGAACACGGCGGGCGCGTACCGCTGCACGTGCGCGCGCGGCTACCGCTCGCTGGCGGCCGGCCAGCGGTGTTTGGGTCAGTATACTCGACCACGCTTACAAAAGAAATGGTATCCTAGTAGTTCGAAATTCAGCTTCTCACTCCGTGGGCCTAAATCTGGCAACTCCTTACAAATATGCGTTTCAATTTTAAATATCTCTCGCTATAAATGTGAAGGTAAATGTCGTGAGTAAATCTTCAGAAAAGCTGTACTCAACTATTTTTAATTTTTGTAGTAAATTGTTTGTTTGTCAAAAACTTAGACTACAAGATCTGTGCTTCTTGTGACACTTCTTCGCTGAACTGTCCTTTATTTTTATTTACATAGTATAGTTACAATTTATGTGCTTAGAAATGTTTTTTGCAAGATATAAAGGGTCTCGCTATAAAAGAACAGGTATATTCGAGACATTAACTGACCTAAATAATTAAGTGAAAATAAAAATCTGTGAAATATTGAACGTTTCATCCAAAATCCATTGTTTCATTGAACAGAGATTGTTATTAATCAGCATAAGAATCCTGATTTATAAAAACAATATACATATTATGATGTTAATATTGAATTATTGAATGGCGGGGTGCAGATATAAACGAGTGCCTGGTGGGCGTGGCGGCGTGCGAAAGCGCGTGCGTGAACGTGGCCGGCGGCTACGTGTGCGCCTGCCCGCGCCCGCTGCGCCTGCACGCCGACCGACACCACTGCGTGCCGCGTGAGACATCTCTCTCATTCTCCTTTTCTCTCTACTGTTTTTCTTTTCATTTTCTCTCTTTCCGTCTATCTCTCACACACTCTCTAACACACATCCTGTTCACTCTACCCATGCTACCGTACGGATTTTATTGAATTAATTTTACTTATTGTTTCACTTTTTCCTCACTGGGCTGCTTACATTACAAGAGCGTAGTACATGATCTTATCTATAAGGAAAAAATAAGGAAGGATCAGTTATACTAACACATTCGTGATTGTGACGTTTTTGTTTTTGAATCATAAACGGTCCGTTATAATGAAAACAATCAGTGCAAAGTTAAAACGAAAAAAAGTTACATGTAAATACTGGGTATTGATTTTTTAAATTCAAACTAGCGACTAGTGGCTAATAATATTTAAAGTCCGTTTAATAATACACAAACGCATATTGTATACTACGTTTTATTTTACTAATGGCAGTAATAACAGTACATTTTTACTACTCTAATAAAATCTGTATTTTCATCAATTACAATCATACATGATTAAAATTGTTTTTATACCATTAATGTACTGAAAAGAACAATTACAATAATAATTCTCTTAATTTTTTTTTACAGCGTCAATGTACCGGAAAGACTATTGGGATGAGGATTTGAGCGCTGAAGAGTACCTTAGCACTTCTCTTCAATATCCTGCGAGATACACAAAGATTTCAAGACACTGATTTGTCACCGCTGTCAAATTGACATACAAGTGACGTTTATAAAATGACATCTCCAAACTTAAAATTGACACTAGACCGAAAAAGCATAATATTTTAAAACTTTCATTCTTAGTTCAAGAATTATGTTTATTGTACACTATTTTGTATAGATCGCACTAAATACATTTGTAATTAATTTATATTGCATTAATATTATATTAAATTATTATATTATATAGTTTATAATAGAGTTTTTTTGTAATTCTTCCATACAATCACTGTCACTACCGACTAGTCTCATTATGAAAAAAAAATTTATGATCGACAGACGTGACATGTGATGGTTCATGGTTAAAAGAGCTTGAGATACTTGCATCACGAGTTGCCTATTCTGTACCGGTATCGAAAACAAGGACTTCCTAATTTCTAAAACATAACGCGAATATGATTATACCTACATATATGTGCTGGGTTACCTTACGTATGTTTCTCGGGATGACCCGACTAATTTCGGACCTACATGACCTTCATCATGAGCTCTCGCCGCAACCTCGCTGCAATCGGCGGGAGCTCGTCATGAAGAACTTATTATATGTCTATAAACACTCCCTAGATATTTAAACGTAAATGTAGTGTTAGGTATAGTGCTCTGAGAATATTTTAGAAAAAAGCATCATTCGGCAAACAGAGATACCTCATTGTACCCTAATATTGATTTGATTGATAGTCTTCTTGAATTAATAAAATGACTTATATAAATAAAATTCAGTGGAAGGACCAAGTAGATACCTATATACTTTGAACGACTACATTTTTAAACCCTACCAAAGTGATACAAAGTGAACAGACGTACATTATATTATAATATTACTAAATTCACACTGCGTGTACGTGTAATTCGTATTTTTCTAATAGGTTTGTGAAGTTCCGAGTTTTATGTTAAGTTATGATCGGTGGCAGCCTTTCGTTGCCGAACATTTTCTTTACAGGCCCTCGCTTTGGGTCCAGCACTCTCTCGTCATTCTTGCGCGGAATATTTCTGGAAGGGAACACCAGTATTTGAAAAAAATATAGGCTTTTCGAGAACATAATAAAGGTACTTAAAATAGTTTGACACGCTTATGGAGGAGGCAGAGCGCTACGTGTGTAAGAAATCTCTATCCTCAGACCTAACGTGCTTTAGGTAGGTATGTATCTATATTCATATTAATTGTACGTTATATTGTTTACAAATTCGCTATACAATATTAGGGGTTTTTATTTTTTCTATTGTATTTTTATATCTAATTGTTAGAATGCTACCAACAATCAAACTTTGTAGTATTTTGCCGTGTTTGAAATAAAGAAAAATATAGACATCGGCAAACATGTTTAATTTTGGTATCAGTATTTTATCACGTATGGCATCACGGGATATTGAATGGATCAGTCCATGTGGTACGGTATGGCAAGACGGTAAGAGAATTCTTGGATATCTCCTTCATCTCCAATTATTTCAAAAAACAAACGTTACTTGAGCTAAAGTATACCTAAATAATTTAATTACATTCGAACATACATTGATGCTATTTTGTAAAAACGAACACGAACTATGAAGTGTTACCGGCAACGTATACGAACTATAAGTATTTTATTAATTGTAAGTGTAGAAGAACTACTTACTGCCAATAACTGCCGTTTCTCTGCAGACGTAATATGTTGTTCTGACATATCATTAGCTCGTTTTGCAAATACGTTCGCTGATCGTTGACACGCACGAACAACTGAAATACGAACATTATTAGTTACACTAAGAACCTATATTCAATTCAAAATGGTTGCATACGCATGAATTTTGGAAACAAGGAGATAAGTATATCTTAATTCTTAATTATACCATCTACCTATATTACATATAATATATTTATATCTACATAATATGTTGTTTCTCAGCCGTCTGGTTTCCACAATAAGTGTGATAATATGATGATATTATAATACAATAAATAATTATTACACTATTGACTGCCTCGTAGGTCGAGTGGTTGTAAGCGCGACTGCCGATTGGGAGGTCTTGGTTTCAACTTTCGGGTCCGGGTACTATTGGATTTTTTTTAATTGGAATTTCTAGTAGTTTGTGAACGGTGGGAGTGTACTACACTCCTCTGCCTACCTCTTCGGGGTTTACAGGCGTGATGATACATTTATTA
The DNA here is from genome assembly GCA_018244795.1 of Parelbella ahira ahira. Classification (NCBI taxonomy): domain Eukaryota; kingdom Metazoa; phylum Arthropoda; class Insecta; order Lepidoptera; family Hesperiidae; genus Parelbella; species Parelbella ahira. The sequence goes on along the minus strand of DWME01000454.1, from coordinate 24,445 downwards.
CACTATTTAAGATATATAAGTGTTATTCTTAATACCTTAGATTACACAATACCTTAGATTCAGAGTCCAAACGCCATTCTTTGCTGCGCAACGTACTGATGAGGTCAGTTTTGAGTCTCTCGAAACGCTTCACAGTACGAAGTAATTCAGCCTTTCAAAAAATGATTAGGTTAAAAAAGTTGTAAAACAAACTAACTTGTCTATGGCTTTATATAAATAAAACATGATTTTTTAAATAATATTCACTAGGCAAAGTTAGAAACACCCTGTATACTAACGGGCAGTAGCGTGGGCTGTGCAAGAATCTGTGATTTGCAATCCCCGACCCGTATACCCCGCATGTGCATTATAAGGAAAACCCCTGAGGAGGTTTATGTCCAGTAATACTCATAAAGAACCTAATGATAGGATATGTATGAGTATAGATATATGTACGTGTATAACTTACAGGTGTCAGTATGTCCAAATTTATGTTGAGGTCGTCATGCTTCAGTTTGCAGTCTATATCAAGAAAAATATAAGAAAAATTATTATAACGAATGATTATAGCTTAAAACTTAAAAATAAAACTTAGTAACAGCACATCGTGATAATCCATAGTACTCACCAGGTCCACACACTTTGGCGCTTTTAATTTTATCTTTCAGAATCGGAAGCTGTTCCCTTAATGTCTCTATGGCTTCCAATAACTGTTTGTGTTTTGCATTTTCCCGACGTAGATCGTCGTCACCGCCCCAAGGATAGTCAGTTTTGCGCAGTTCGTCTTGCATACACACAATTTGTTTTTCCAACTCACCATTCTGCCACGATGCCGCCTCTCTATACAGAAATTATCAAGTTTTGTTTGGATTTATAATTCGCAAGCATTATTATCATGATGACAGGTCCCTTATGCGGTATGGTAACCAGGTAGCACCAAATGCCAAATATATCTATCCTTACCCATCACACTTGTTTATTTTACATTCAGCACTCTCTTCATACGGAGCAGAAACGTGGACACTCACGGTCCGCCTAGTCCACTAGTTCTAAGTCGCTCAGCGAGCTATGAAGCAAGCTATGCTCGGAGTTTCTCTGCAGGATAGGATCAGAAATGATATCCAGAGAGAACCAAGGTCACCGACATAGCTCAAAGGATTAGCTCGCTGAAGTGGCAACGCGCTGGGCATATCTGCCAAAGAACCGACAACCGCTGGACTAGGCGAGTTCTTGAATGGAGACCGCGGCTCGGCAAACGTATTGTAGGACGCCCTCCGGCCCGGTGGGATGACGATCTTCGAAAGGCTGCAGGCAGATCCTGGATGCGACAAGCCGAAGACAGGGCGCGATGGCGCTCATTGGGACAGGCGCGCTCATTGGGAGAGGCCTATGTCCAGCAGTGGACTGAGATAGGCTGATGATGATGATGGTGACTCTCTTCATACACACATCTCGGTTGCGAAAACTTCGGACCCCCTATCAGCCAGTATTTGACCTCAGCGATACACTAGAAAAAGAATTATATCAAAAAATAAAGATATGGTAACAATTTATAATTACCTGCAGGTTCTTTCATGTTCCAATTCGGATTTGAGGCTTTCAATTTCATTATCATTCATTTTTAATATAATCTAATACTGTGTACATAAGTTACAATATTAACGAATGGTAAACACTATACTGTAGTCTGTCACAATACTTTCCAAGTGTACTTTCAATAATTGATCAAACATTCATCGACAGCCCTCTTCACATTTATGTGTTTTACGCGATTATATTAACATAATATTAATTTTTATCACACTTTTCGGTGTGTAACGTAGTTTCTAAATTTAGAATGTATAATGATAATTGTATACATTGCCATTTAATAATAGTAGCTTAAAACGTGAAGCTTACTTTTTTACAATTTATAAAACTAAGAGGCAATATTCAGAGCATAATGCTCTGAGTATTGCCTCAATATTTGTATATTGCATTATTAAAATTTTCGCCCACTTTTTATAGAATTAGATTTTAAATAATAAAGTTTGGCTAAAAGAACATAATCCAAGGCAGGACAGTTCATTTGAAACAAGAACATTCAAACAGAAGAAGAGAAATAAATAATATTTGAATTGAAACTAGCTGTAACGGTTTCTAGAAGTTTAAGTAGCAAATATTATTATAATAATAAAGTGTGTAAAAAGTGAATAAAAATGAGTTTATTGAATACAGTTATACAAGAAGCGAATAAAATTAATAGGGAAGAATTAAAAACTAAACAGGACGAACTTAAGCCTAAAATTGTTGATCTAACTGAACAATTGCGAATCTTATCATGGGATTTGCAAAATTATTTTCTGGATACATATTATGTATTCAATCCAACAAGAAGCTTGGAACAAATGCACTATTCGAAACGTAAGACCAGTGTCTATAAAAAGCATGCTGAACTGCAGGAGGAGTTTGAAGGTTTTCGCAACAAATTTGCAAAATTTATTCAGAAAGGTAATATAGTTGTTGATGCTCACGAAGAGTTATGTTCAGTTATGCATAATTTTAGCGACTTGTGCACCGTGGTCGACGGCATTCAAACGCTGGAGACAGCGGACAGAGATTACAAGAGTTATAGATACGCTGATGCAATGCTGAAAATTACTGAACTGCAAAAAAAGCTGGTTTGTATACAATTCGAAGGAAATATGTTAATAGCATCGGAAAATCTCATTTGTCAAGGGGAAAACCTACTGGCCCTCTCTTCAGCGCAACTCAGCTTGGACTGGTCGAGCATATTCACGTGGAACTTCAAGGAAGGTGTGGACACTCTAATTTATTCACTGTCAGTTCAACAAAATGATCCATTATTCCTACAGAAGGTCCTCAAAGCTCTCTATGTAACAGAGCGTATGAACGCAGAATTGCATGGATTTAGCGACTTCTTCATTGACAAATTGCTAATTAAAATAATAAACAACAATTGTGAAATATTCACTGAAGACCATATTGGTGCTTTGGTTTTCAATATTAAGATAGATCTAGACGATACCAACAATCCATCCATTCCAACGATTTTTAATAATTTGACTGCACTTTTTGAGTTCTTAGAATCAACAATAGGCTCAAAGCTAGAAGCTGCTGAGAAATTCCTAGAATGCTTTGGTGATTCTAACAGAGAGGAATTTTGTAGCATATTGATTGAAAATTGTATAAAGAATTGCTTGCCGTCTTGTGAGCAGAGTTACCAATCGTACAAAGAAATTGTCCTGGAGTTGGAGAGCTTTAACAAATTTTTAGTGGATCTGAAATATATTAAAGAACATGAATCACCATTATTGCAATACATTGGTAACATAGATAACATCCTATATAACAAGAAGTTTGAGAAACTGCTGTCTGATGTTAGAGAGCTGACAAAGGTGTCCATTTCTCATGGGCTGGAATTGGTTGGATCAGTCCCAGATGATGAGGATAAGTCTATTTTAGATGTGTCTAATAAGGAGTTATGTTATGATGTGAACAAACCTTTGTTTTTTCCGAGATGTAAAGTATCTAATAATATAAAAGAGATAGCTATAATTATTATGAAGTATGTGGTTGAGGGCACATCTCTACCTGATGAGTATGGCAGACAGCTGGCACTGTATATCAAAGATATAGCAGTAATGTATGAATGCCTTGTTTCTCAACGTTTCAAGGATAATCTCAAACATAATCCTGTTGATATTGGTAAGTTGCACTAATGTCCTATTTAAAACACACAAAATATTGTCACCTATTGTTAAGTGAATTGCAGTGTATGGAAATAATCAACTGTATTTAAATAAGAGCTTAAAAAGTACATAAATACCAACATTTATCATAATGATGTATTCAATATTGACACCTACCATGTCTGTAGACTTTATTTACACAAAAATATTTGATTGCTTGAATGTATGTTTGCTTGAATATATGATTGATAAATTTATTCACAAAAAAATGTCCATTAAATAATGTATTTGTATATATCTCCCAGCACTGTACTTCAACAACTGCCACTACCTAGCACACACTCTGGTGGGTCCACCTTGGAAGAACATCCTGCCGAACTCCCAAGCAGACTACCTAAACACAATTCTTATGGATCATGTGTACGATCTCAGAGTTGTTGGCATGGAGAAGATGTCTGCTTATTTACATATGGCAAAGAAGAAGATCGAGGACACAATTTTGCAAAATTGTTTGTATACAAAGTATTATTATTACTGTTCAGTAATTTTTGTTTAATGCCCATGCAACAGGAGACCACTATCATTTTCTTTATGTACTACAGCTATAGACTATGGAATAGATAAGAGAATTAGCAACTAAATATATTTCAATATTTGTGTGGAATGCATTAATTAATGAGTATTATAATTTTTTTCAGTGTCACCATGGACACAGGAGACATTCGACTCAGTTGATAGGTCTGTGAATGACGTGATTATCTACTTAAACAAGTTGAAGGAGTGCTGGCATGATGTGCTGCCAGGCCGCATGTACGAACACTCCATGTGCTCACTTGTATGTGTTTTGATTGAGAAGATGATGACACTTCTCTTCTTCGATACAGCATTGATGCCTGAGGACTTGGTGTATATGCTGTCCCTGCGCTTCCAGGATACAATTGATGAGGTCAATAAGCTGTTTCCGGTATGTTCTTCTGCCATCTAAAATACCTTATCTTAAAAAATACTGAAAATTATGTATTGAGGTAGATTTCATGAAGTTTTCAATACTTTTTATATTTCCAATTAAAATAATAACTAATAAATTGATTTCATCAATGTAAAGGTGTGTATTTTTAGATACCTTGTTTTTGCTTAGTGTGTATTTCTAAATACTATACTTAGACAAGTATTACTATTTTTTAGGAGTCAATACAACTGGATGTTAAAATAAAGCCATGGACTAGTTTCAAACATATCCCGAAACTACTGAGAGCACATCCTCTGGAGATTTCAAGCCTATGGACACAGAATTCTGATGCTACAAGAACTTTCACCTGTGATGAAATTCGACATATCATAAAAATGAGGTTCCCAGATAACAAGTATACATACAAGATTTTAAAAGAAATACAATAATTATGCACTGTAATATAAAATACTGATTTTAATGTTACAATATTAATATTCTCAAAAAATGGATAAATAAATATTAAGACCTAATTATGATCCGAAAGAGAATGTTATTAGTGTTGAAAAAAATATAATGATATTGGAATTTGTTACTTTATTGATATTGTGTATTTATATTGTTGGTCGCTGGACGATCGTAACATACATTTAAGTTATTATGTGTTTGTCTAGTGCTCGTTATATAGCGTGTTTTACCATCAGTGGGGTGCACGCCTGAGAATCACAGCAGTTGGTTTTTATATATTTTGTTATGTAGGTATCTTAGGGGACGTCTAATAACTACGTAAATTGTTTTCCATTGAATTTTGACACATACTTGGTGAGATATAAATAAGGGAAATAAACAGAATATATTTAGTAATCATGCCTTTTGCAGGCAAAATAGGCAATAACAGTAAGTTATGTTTTTATTGAATTTAAGATTTTAAATGTAATATTAGTCTCAAAAAACTGTCTCGTTGGTCGAGAGTGGTTGCAAGCGCGACTGCCGATAAGGAGGTCCTGGTTCAAATCCCAGGTCGGGTACTATTGCATTTTTCTAATTTAGAATTTCTATTAGTGGCTCAGAGTCTGGATGTGTGCCTGGTGTATGGCAATAAGTTCACCATTTATTCCATGGGACTTAATCGTAACAGGTGATATGTTGGAGTGTACAACACTCCTCTGTCTACTCTTTCGGGCATTACAGACGTGACATAACCTTTGTTACATTTTAGAACATTCCAAGAAACCCATGCAGTAAGCTGTTTCGTTGGGCCTAGTCATTAATGGCGTTATGTACATAGATACTACTATATGATGCTTAATAAGTATTTTCAAGTTATTCAATAACCAAGGAAAAGTTTAAATTGAATAGTTTTTTAATTACCGGCGCCACTACTATAAATTCTTTGGAGGAACTTCGTGTACATGGTTTATTCGATTCTTACTAGATCAACTGTAAACAAAAAACCGTTATATCCACCTTAATAAATAATCTATTTTTTAATTGGTACTATTTTTTTATCTTGTGCGATCACAAATTTGGATCTAGCTTTGCTCTGTTATTACAATTTGTATAATAGCTGTCTGTCTCCCAGGATATTATCAGATTGTATTCAAGCCAAGAGGCGGTTATTCTGTCTGCTGATCCCTGCGGGAAATAGGCGTGGCAATGTCTGTGTGTACCTACCTACAGTTAAACATGCTTACCGAAGAAAATGAATCGGTGAAGAGGCGTCTCAAATTCAAGCAAGTTTTACACAAACACACACACAAACGTTTTTTCTATATGAAGGAAATGTTTCCCCATACCAAAGTAAAACTAATATGTTTCCGAATATACGCTCTTTACTAATTATTTTGTTAACTATTTAGATTGGGCCGCTCTTTATTTCCGACCCGTTTATCGTTTCCACTATTGGACACGGGTCTCCTCTTGGAATGAGAGACTAGCGCTAAATTTTAATGTCATACATGCATGTTTCTGTATAAATATTCGGTTCTATTCATTAAAAAGCAATACCAAATCATCAACATCAGCTCGTCTTCATTCGGTTCTGGACCTAGGCCTCTCCAATAGCACGCCACTAAGCTCGGTCTTTAGCTCGTCGCATCCAATTATTGACAGCCACTGCATATATCATCGCTCCACCTAGCTGGAGGATGTCCTACGCTACGTTTGTCAAGTCGTGGTATCTAAATAAATAGCACAACAATATCATTGACTAGGTAACTGTAGTATAGTGTGTACTTAAATATTTTTACTTTAGACTACTTCATATGAGTGTGGAGTTGTGAGGGATTCCAAGCTCTTTCTAAGAAGCCCAAACAATCCTAGCGTGTTTGCAATCTGCTATACAGCAGAAGAGTTTGAAGACCGACTGATCACGGTATAGTGTAGCTACTTGAGCATAGCTAAATATTCTGGCCTCCACCTCATATGACCAGTAATGGACAAGCTAATGATGGTGAGAATGTCATGTCTCCTTTTATACTACGTACTCGGAAAGTCATGACAATAAAAGAGAACTATCGTGTGAACATAGCGTCTTATATATTCCTTTGACGCGCTCCACTGAGTGTGACAGTAGATGGAACAAATTCATCATTTGTTACCCACTTTCTTATCTTTGCATTGGTATGACAATAACTTGTAACTCAATTACAACGTATACCATCGGTTTAATTACTAAAGTTACCAATGTATTTGCTTTTTTACTAAAATGTAAATCGGAACGAATTAATAAAAATCATTCATCTTGTATAAAAGCACACCTACACAAAGGCTTATGCTCTTGACCTTTCCTTATGCCTTGCTAGCTCTCAAAAATACTTTAATACTATCCTTATTAGTGGTATCAAAATATATGTTCGTCGCTAGCACAAAACGTATTCCGACATGTCCAGAGAATTCAATTGAAATAAAGATGCATGTTATCGTATTTTAGCTATGCGTGAAAATATTTGCATGGTTGCGTAAGTTCGCGCTAATTCATTGATTATTAGTAACTTATATAGCGCGGAAGAACGGAAACAGGAAATCGTAAACAATTATTACCATTCGAACTTACATGCTACTCAACATTGTTGAATAACGGTTTGGGTGTATGTTTAAAGAAAATTTGTGGTTTAGGCTGCATACACTTTTAATTGTTTTTAACGAGTGTAACTAATTGACAGTTGATTAATACCGTCGTATGGAAACAACCTAAGAGTTAACTAAAAATCTATCGTACCGTCACTAATTAATTGGTATTTGATTGTATACAATAACAAATAGGTATAGGTACGTTTATTGTATTATTCGATGTAAGTGCCTACTGAGGTAATAAACATGAATCATTAAGTTTAATCGTCATATTATGATGTCTAATTAAATTAGACCTAGAAAAAGCTAAGTAGAGTGCCTTGTACCGTCGCATTTGTTTAATATATATTATTTTTTAGTTCAAAATATCAATTCACTCGAAATGGTACCCATAAAAACGCTTGAATCGCATATTTTTATATAGGTGATTCATTTAATCCATCAGTCTTCAAATTCAAAGAAAAGTGCTCTATATTATAATCGTCAGTTAATTATTTTTATTTATCTCGAAGACTAGTGATAGAGTGGTCATGGGTTTGAAGACTGTCTGTTGTTAGCAGAAGACTTGGTCTGTTGTTAACAGAGAAAGTTAGTCAACGTCCCGAAAACCAACCAGCCATTACACGAATGCTATTTAAGTGATTAACGCTTCCTTGCACCAATCATTACGTACGTGCCAGCTATCGGCCGCCGCCCGCACTATGCAACATTTATCGGTAGGTACATCACTACAAATTTAAAGTAGTGAACTTTTGGCGCGAACTTTGACGCCCAAATGTCAAAAGTGAAGTGTTCCGTGAAAGTGGAAGCGTCAATATGAATCGAGAGAGTGTTACGTGATAGTGGAAGCGTGAAAATGAATCGAGTGATTTGTGTGATAAGTGATTTTGGTTTTTATGGATATTGGTAATGTAAATTCGACATCTTTTTCAATTACAAAACTTCTTTTCGTGTGATAATAATTTTACTTTAGTGCAGTAGAAGTTCATGGTATTAAAAAATAAGAAAAATAATTGTTAAGACCATTGAATGGAATCAAAGTTGTAATATTTTTTATGTAAAGCTTTCGTGCCAAATATCTCTGTCCTTACATACTTGACGAGAATCCTCGACATTCATCATTGATTTCATACACGCTCGTCGATTAGATTTAGTTCGCTTAATTATTATATAAATCAGTACAATATAATTCTTAATGACAAACTTCTGGAACCATCGATTACAGAAAGTCTGTGCGTGATAATATTTTCACACGCGCTTGCAAACAAAAAATCTAATAATTATGAATTCTGCTATGGATAACACAATGTTAATTAGCGAGTTATCACTCATTTCTTGTAGAAAAAATGTTCTATTGGTGATTACCATAATTATGGCCTTTGGCTTGGCAAATACATAAAAATCGGAAGAATGTTACCAGTAGTTATTATGGTAATATTAAAAAATAAATATATCTAATTATTTGATGTGTAATATGTACTCGCGTAATAAACATTTCTACTTGTATAGGCTTTTACGAGTCACCATTGTTTCAATTAATAGCCAGTGTTCATTTAATAGGCTTTTCTTTAACATAAATGGTCCATCTTAGGATGAATTTGTGCTTTTCGTCAGAAGCGATCGCAGCCAAACGCGTCTATCATCAAAAAAAGTTAATATAAAATTTTTTTTTCAGACGGCATTCCTGATCATTGCGTTGGTGATCGTCGTCAAGGCAAGTGGCGCGACAGTGCAGTATGACAGCGGGACAGACCAAGTGGCCGAAGAATCGCAGACTAAGGCTCCTACGATTGCAGACAGCTCCAAGTACGTAAAGCTAAATGAAACGATCAAACTGCCAAAAGTAAACCAGATCCAAAAACTCGAATCTACACTGAGACCACCAAGCAAACCACCAATTAATCTCGCGCCGGAAAAACAGAAGTTTTTCTTCGATGTACCTCAACATTTTTACGGACAGCTGCCTAGCTTACAACCAGCGCGACATATATTCACCAATCAGCCGCTGAAGATCCATCCAAATTCCGTTTACAATTTCCCAAAAGTAATCCCGTTGCAGAACAACAGAGCATTCTACACCAGCCCAACTCGACAACCGTTAATTTTCGCTACGACGACCAGCAAGCCAATCGTTAAGCCAACAAGCCCTAAGTTCAGCCTGCCGATTCAAACCATTAATGGCATACGTACAGATTTCGTAAAACCACCCAAGTTTTTAAATATTACCATATCCACCACAACTGTGCCCAGTACTACGACGACCCAAAGAGTTTTGAGAACAAAGAGGATATGGCCAAAGAGGATATTAGAGAAAATGAACGGTACTCTCCACAATACTACTGTGACGACTAATTCGACTGATTCCACTAACAATACGATAGACCAGGAAACATCCGGTACTCGACACCATTACCGATATGTCTACACAGAAAGACCGTTGTCGTCATCGACAACCCCTGAACCTACTACACGGAAGTACCAAAGAGTTACCAGAGGGCCAAGTAAACGATCTACAACACCGATCCCTGAGTTTGTAAAAGTTCAATCCAACGACTGGGTGCCAATCATACCATCACATTATACTAAAAAAAGGAGAATTTCGCAAACACCTATAAGTAGAAGGTCTGATGGTTTCCTAAGCGACCCGCTTGATATCACACGGGAGAAGGGAACGTTCTATTTGCAATCCTTCGGTTTGCTTCCGATGGCAGACGCAACACCCAGTTCCTCTCCCATATTGGGCCGCAAGAAGATGGTTTTATTTCGTAAAAAGAAACGACCACCCGTCCAACAAACAAGTTCATATGTTCTGTCAACACCAGATTTACATCCAGAAGGTAGCCACCCTCGCTCCAAGGTGGTCCAGAAGATTAAGCATCATCATCATCACCACCACCACAGGTACATAAAAACTGTTGAAAAAAAGGTGCCGTATAAGGTTGAAGTTCCGAAGCCTTATCCCGTGGAAAAAAAAGTGCCAGTACCTGTACCTGTAGAAAAGGTAAAGATATTAGATAGGCCATACCCGGTTCCAGTAGAAAAAAGGGTTCCATATCCTGTACATATTAGAGTGCCGCAACCAATTCCCGTGAAAGTTGTAGAAAAGGAATACGTTCCCAAACCTTACCCGATAGTTCATCGTGTGCCAATTGTGCAAAAAGTAGAAGTAAAAGTGCCGCAACCTGTGCCTGTGCCTGTGGAAAAGAAAGTGCCTTATCCCGTTCAAGTGCCTGTTCCGGTAGACAGGCCAGTTGCAGTACCAGTGCACGTAGAAAAAAGAGTGCCCTATCCGGTGCCAGTCAGGGTACTTGTGCCCCAACCATACGCTGTAGAAACAAAAGTACCTTATCCAGTAGAAGTCAAAGTAAAAGAACCAGTTGAGGTGATTAGACACGTGCAAGTTAGAGTTCCCTATCCACAACCATACCCCGTCAAGGTTCCAGAACCAATTCCTGTTCCCTATGAAAAGAGGGTCCCCTATCCCGTGGAGGTGGAAAAAAAGGTACCAGTACCATACGAGGTTTTAGTTCCACAAAAGGTGGAAGTCGAAAAGAGGGTTCCCGTTTACGTGCCTCAGCCTTATCCAGTGGAGAAAAAAGTGCCGTATCCTGTAAAAGTACCTTATCCCGTAAAAGTGCCGGTTAAAGTTCCGGTCAAAGTGCCCATAGAGATTCCAGTGTTTATTCATCAGCCGTATGAAATATTGGATGAGCGTGACGGTCACCGAATCAATGATATATTGGCCGGGGAGTCATCATCGAAACAGGAAGTAACCAGCGCTCCACAACACTCCGTGACTGTTCACGGTAATACCGGCTTCACTGGATTCCAACCGCGATCAGACAGTACTGAAACAACAACTGCTGTCAACACATAGGGAAGTTATTTATTAATACCTCTTACCATTCGTTACTACTTGTGATTCGAACTTGTAACGAATATCTAATGTACATTCCATAGTAAGTAATTTTGTACCTTATAGAGCTAATTGTGTACGTGTGAATGAAATTGCATGCAGGTGAATTAAATGAATGACGCTGTGATATCTATCGTGTTATCATTTATTCATTCGTTATTACATCCCTTTAAAATATAATAAGAATTTTAATTCAATTTTCTAGGTGGATCTTTTTAAAATTCTAACATAATTCAAATATTATCCGAAAATATAACACATTGATGTATACAAATATTATAGATTGTATACTTATCTTAAGTCTTACGTTCATATATTGGGTACACATTGGATATGAAACTAAGTCTTTTTCGTGCGTTCGAAGACCTATCTTTAACTAGGACCTAGGATCTTTCTGCATAGAAAATGTATTTTTTATGTACGATATAAAATGATGTTCTCGAATATGTTTGAGTTTCAAATTATTTATCAACGTCAACGTGGGTCCCAACTGGAGTTAAATACTTGTGATAACTGGGAGGAGCAAATTTATAAAAAGCACCGACTAAACGGGTAGGTATTTGAAGAATCTAATATTTTAAATATTAGAAGCACTCGTAGATCAAAGGAGTTTTATTCATTTTCATTTTTTTTTAATATTCTTTTCCACAATACAAATTCTTCACGGTGGCGTTTGGTGGAGTCACTTCACGGACAATGGGAATACGTTTATTATGATGCAAAAATATTAATTTATTTTTCTTAATAAGTATCTAATTGGTTTTTCTTACCGGGTATAAAAATAACTGCATGTATGGGCGCTGTTTCCTATTACCCAACGTATTTGGTTTTTAACGTGGAAACGCACATTGTGGCCGTGTGAACGAGTTACGATTTCGCGTGCCTACTCGACTGTGACTTTTTCACTTTCGTTGTTGTACTCAGTGTAAACATTTCCTATTCCGTGATTGAACTGAGTTATAAGTATTATTATAATTGCTAATCAGTTTTTTTACTTCTAAATATATTTGTTTGTTTACTTATATTATCTATTAAACATTCATTCATAGCATATTTTCATCAGCAGTAAAATAAACGAGACAAGCAATCGGCTGATGGGGGTATAGCACAGCTGAATTGGACATAATTAATCACACTAACCGCTGGTGGACACCAGTGCACATAGGCACTGCCCATTGTGGGGACTATAGGCTAAAACAATACTATAGGCTAAAACAGTACAGTCTCCAGCAGTAGACCAGGATGGGTTGATTATAATGATAGGAGATATAAGTAAATCACACTTCTTTTAGTATTATGCTCTAAGAGTGCCACAAGACGAAATATAACTTAATTAAAACTTTATTTCAACAAATATTTTATAAATGCATACATGCAGTATTATATACAGTACATGACAAATGTTTAAGGCCCTTATCACTGATTTCATTCTTCTTCAACATTACTTCACTTTAATAAACTGCCAATCTAACTCATAGACACCTACTGAAGTTTTATTCTTTTCATCATAATCTACCCATTCCTTTTCTGTTAAATCCACATCTTCAAATTTTTTACCTGAAAAAAGAAATTTAAAAAATGTATATACAACTTGTGACACTGCAGTTTTTTATATCTATTGATTAAAGTAGGCCACAATTGGGAACTGGCCACAATATTGGCATAAAGAAAGCAAATTTTTTTTATATAGCATTGAATTTTTGCTTAATCTTTTCATCTGTACAGGAAGTGCTTCTTTTAGCATATCCTAAATATGGCATTCTTTACTTTTTACTAAAAAAATTAGAATAGAGCATTGTTTTTCAAAGTGGGTGATAACACCCCATCCTTAGTACTGGACACTTGCATTGAGGTGGTAATGGATTTAGAAATTGGACAGCCTTATACTCATGTGCTGCACTAAATATATTTAAAATAAAATTATTTCTAGGGGGTGCAGAAAATAACCGATTCTCAAAATGAGAAATAGATGAAATAATTTTTAGAACTTGCAATTGGGGGACATTTAATTAAGGGACATGTAAAAGTTCCAAAGTTTATGAACTAGTCATACACAAAAACCTATGTTATTGAGTTGATAGCTTTTTATAGTACCATCATCTTCTGATTCTGCTATCCATCCAGACTTTGGCTCAAAATCCACTGGCTCAACACCTCGACAATCAAATGATACTAAAGTCTTGAATTTTCCAGCATCATTGTTTGTGTATACTCCTAAAAGAAACAAGAGCATTATTTGAATGAGGCAATATCAAAAGTAACAAGAAAACTGGTTTGTCATAGTATTTTACAAGATTAAGGTATTGAGATAATAATATGTAGTTATTATATTAGTAAGATATCTTGAAATGACTACATATGGGTATCTAACTCCTCACTAAACAGAGCCAGTGCTTTGGGTATGGGAATATAGTTTTTAAATACATACTCATAAATATTATTATACACCCAAATACATACATAATGTGACTTGTGCTCATAACACATGTGTAAGTCTTGGGTGAGTGAGTGAATCTGACCACAGTCTGAACCTGGCCTTGATTAATAATAATAATAATAGACCCATTTATCATTCCATTGTTGGAAAATGGGTTTCCTCTCATAATGAAAGGGTTAAGGCCATAATCTGCAACACTGGCCAAATGTGGGTTGGCAGACTTCAAACATCTTATATTTTTTTAATATAAATTCTAAGGTGTGCAGGTTTCCTGATAATGTTTTCCTTACCGTTAGCAAGTGATATTTAAAGCTAAAACACACTTTTGTAAAGAGGTGCGCGCCATGGATTTGAACCCAGTATCCCCAGTTGAGAGGCTGAATTAATAACCAATAGGCTAACACTGCTTGCTCTTGGTTGATAAATAGTAATGGAAATTCTGTATCATTATTGTAGTTCTAGAAGGATGGTTCTACCATATTGAAAAAGTCATCACACATGTTCTAAAATGTGATGGAGAAGAAAAGCCGGTATAGGTTAGGAATACTCACCATTGCTGCCCTCAATAACATCGATACAGTTCTCCCTAGAACACAGTTTGCATTTTATTAACAGATTAGTTTCAGACCTGTTGTGCTTCTGTGGCACTTTCTCCGCTTCGGTGAGGTCGTGATACTTCTCCGATTCTTCTCCACAACTACTGCATTTGAGCTTCAGGAACCATTGATGGTGCGGATGATTCGTATACAACTTCTCAACACATTCTAGGGTCGCTTTGATTTGTAATGCGATTTTTACCATGTTTAGATGCTTTAACAGATGTCTTATTAAAGATACCTGTATTTTATATACTAACAAAATACACCGGCCACCGATTAAAAGTATGTCAATGTTGTCAAACAAATGTCAATGTCAATAAAAAACTGGCTGTACTTTTTTTTTCACGAAACAGTAATGCTTTGGATGTTTGCCTTATAAATAAGTATTGCTAACATTACATTGTAGAAAATATCAATAAATGAACATACGTCCCAATATCATCAGTGGTAAAATCTATTAAATGACTAATAAGATTATAAAAAATTAATTAAACGTTGGATAGTATCTGGCACTATATGTATGTAAGCACATCTGGTACTGTACTGTAAGTCTAGTTTTTCAAACTTAATTTGCAGTGTCTTAATTCATTCAGCGTTAATTAAGTAAGGTAAAATCTTTTATAAAATGTAATGTTTTTATCAATAACATCTATTGATACTGGTTTACTAATATTTCAATAAATAGCTGTTAAAGCTTCAATATAACATAATATTCTTAACATTTACGAACTATATAGGCTTGTGACAATTACTCAACTAAACTAATTCATAAACAAAAACAATACTTTTAATATCAACAAATACACTTTAATGGAATTATAAAGCTGTTCCATGCTTTTATACTTGGATATACTGCAGTACATATAATTATAATTGTTTTTCAAATTATACATTTAAGAGTGTACAATTGGGTTCGTATATTTTATAAAAATTGACATCTATTTTATTTGTATCGGTACAACACGCAGAAATTAACATTATGCTTCCGGGTATTATAATCTGCTCTCGTCATCGACGTGTCAGTATGGCGCTATAGGTCATCATAGCGTGGTGTCTTATTAATTTTTGCGAGTTATAATTAGGTCTGATGTTACTATCATGAATTCTTATTTAAGTAATGTGTCATATTTATTTTAAGACTAGGGGAGTATTTAAATAATAGATGTAGCTGTTCAGCTATCTAATATCCTAATTTTTTGTTAGAGGAACTATCTTCATTGAATTGCTTTGTGGGTCAATTTGCATAGTAAGCCCCATTTCTGCCAGCATTTCATTGTCCATGGGTCCCTGTAGGGTCATCTTGGCTATTACTTCCTGTTAAATGAAAGAAATTAAAATTGACGTTTATAAGTTAATAATATGAAACAACCTCTGATTAATATAAAAAATAGTAAAATTATTAAGAAAAACAATTTTTTTGTCAAATGTTCTAGGGAGTTTTCCGTCAGACATTACGCAAACGGCAAACCAGAATATAAACGCAATTTTTTAATTTAATTTTCATTAAATCGATCTCTTTTAATCGGAAAATGTGGTGTCAAAAATAGATAGAAGATAATGCATCTTAGTAGACATCTCTAAGCAAATCTTAAATTTCAACATACAAGCAATGCGCTGGCGTAATGGTTAGTAATACGTAAATTCAATGTACTACAAAAATATTGGTTCCCAGTAAACGCTAGAAAGTTCGCTACTTCACATATCTATCAGTTATAAATAAACTACAATACGTTTATAAATTATACGTGGGCGGAACTGCGGGACATGGCTACTTAACTTATAAATTAGTAGTTGTGCATTCTTCAAGACAATGTTACATGACTGTTGTATATCAGAGTTCCGATATATTAAATAAAATAAAAATAAATAAAAAAATTGAATAAACTTGTGTTTGTATTACAAACCTTATTTTCCGGACAGTTCTCGCACAAGTTTCGGACGGCGAAAATAACCCATTGCATTATTACTGTGATTGCTAAGGAAACATGTATAACACATAATAGTCAACCATAGACAGAAGAGTGTAGAATATGTCTATGTGTCACCAGTTAAGTTTACATCCCACAATGGAATAGGTGATGACCCTATTACCATACACCGGACACATAACCAAACTCTGAGTAACTATTAAAAAATCTAAATTATAAAAATTCGATTGCATCTTACCCGGGATTTGAACTCAGGACCTTTTGTTCGGCAATCACACTTACAGCCATTAGACCAACGAGGCAGTTAAGATGTTAAGTTGGAGAAGGTTAATTTAACGTTTACGTTCTTCTACTACAAACTATAAAATTTTAAATAAAAAATATTTTTACAGTTATACAACTGAACACACAGATCACACATAATTCAAAGTTTATATATAAATAAAATAGTTTATATGTAAAAAGGATACACGGATTGCGGGCGTCTATATTACAGCAATCCAGTAGAACAGGGATGACATCCAGTTCACGCATCTGAAATAAAAGATGCACATACCAGTGGATAGTAAATGAATGGTGTTATTAAATATTAATTATTATGTATCAATGGACATTTGATTACCAAATAATTTTATAAATTACTAAAAATTGTTTAATAATTTTGTAAAGCATAATTCTTTGCCAGTTAATTTGATATTAAAACTTTTTTTCGTAGATTTGGAAATTTAAAATAAAACAATAGAATTAATGAAGCAATTGAAATTGGATGGAATGGATTTTCGCTGTTTTACCAAAAATTTAACTTATAACTTACCTGTTTCTTGTTCTCCTGGTTCTTCCAGCAAAGGTTGGCGAGTGTCCGAACAAGGGTGGCCTTGAAGCCGAAAGCCACATGCCGTTCAACCGTCTCCACGGTTGTTACAGTTTTCTTCACGGTTGTAGGGTCTATTGCTCCCAGCCTATAGTGTAGTGAAATCTTATTAGGCATATACATATACAGTAGAGATGTGGGTAAATTGAAAGGTGTTGGAATGACAAGGGATTGTTTAGTTTTGTACTCTCACAATCACCTTAGAACCTCACCTACAGGGCTATAAGCCAGGTCTATTATTCAGTATCTTCTTGACAATTGTGCAACTTCCTTGATGTCAGGTGGTTTCAACGCTAACATGTGCCTGTAAACGTACTCCTTCATTTCACGTCGCCCACGACGACTCTTTGCAGCGATACCAACCTGTGATAGTACGGCGACTGTAACTCGTTCATTTTACGACTGTATCACTGTCGAATCGTTGAAGAAAGTCCCCGCGGGCGACCTCCCTTAACCATTAGCAACTACTGCTGTCGATCTGCTTCTATCTTTAATTTTGACTCAAGTATTTTATCATTATTCCACCACCCAATAAATTCAAACACAATAAAATGAGACCTAATATTTTTACGACGGCACAAAACGTATAACATCATGATTAGTAATACGTGTGAAAAAGAACTACAAATTACCGTGTTTTCTGCATTTCAGGTGAATCGATCTTCACAAAAGGCACTTTGCTAGTAGTCGACTCATCAGAAATTTTTACTTCTTTAGCTGGTTCACTCTTTTTTTCAGCAGCAACAGAATCTCCTCTTGTTTTCTCAGACGATATTCCTAAAATCTTCTGTAACTGCTCACTTAAATCAAAATCAGTTGACAAGTTCTGACTTTTCTTGACTTCTTTTGGCATATCTGGGGACTGTTTTTGTGACTCTGCTTCTTGGACACCATCAGCGAGGGGAGGGGATATTTCACTAGGTGATGCCTTCACTTCTTTCGACTCATCCTTAGGCATGTGTATCTCAGTTGGTGGGTCATTTGGCGAACTATCTTGGGAATCCGTTCTACTCGATTCTTGGAATTCCAACCTCGGTTGCAGACCCACTGGAATCACTTCGGCTATGGTATTCATACTCGCGTTTGGAGACTGCGAATCGATGATCAGTGGTGGTTCATTATCGTCTCCTATGTCAATTTTGTGTTCCAGACTGATCCTTCTCGTTGGCAACGGTTGGACTCGGTCGTCTGTTTTTGGTACTGAACTGCTTCTTTTGAAAGCGACCTTCGTCAAATCGTTGTCAATTTTAACATTTGGATTGCTGTCACTGTTGCTCCGGCCGTTTTTTTCCGGAATAGTTTCAATAAATTTCATGGGTTGTTGGAGATTTTCCATTGCATTCACATCCAATCTTTCCAAGAAAGGTACTTCGTTACACTCGAAGAACTGTTCACTGCTCTCCGATTCAGTGCACTCCGATGTTGTTTCATTGCAGGAGAGCATGTTTTCTGCTGAATCATTCTTGCATAAGGGATCTGTAATATTTAAATAGTGATTGGTTTTTTTTTTATTTGAAATGTGTGACAGTTTGTGTGAAATTGAGAAGTACTGTTGTAAATTAAAATAAGAATAGTATAGGTGCGTACGCACGTAACATAACCCCTGTAATATCTTAAGGGGTAGGCAGAAGAGTGTAGTATACTCCCATGTTACACCAGTTACGTTTACGTCGCACCTTAGATTATGTGGTGGGCCCATTGTCAAACATCGGGCACAAATCCAAACTGCGAGCCACTAACTATAAAATTCTAATTACACATCCCGGGATTCGAACGCAGAACCTCTCAATGCGAAATTTCGCTATGCAACCACTTGACCAACGAGGCTGTCAAGTTTTGATAAAATGTATGACTCAATGTACAGTGCCGCCTTGTCAAGTAGCAGCCGCTTGTTTATCGTCATTATAATCAGCCTCCCTTAAGAGGTCTTTTCCATAAGGCAATAAAGGCTGCTAGTAAATATAATAATTTACATACTCTGATTAGGTGTGGTCGCTGCTGGTACATTTTCATCATTAATGAGTTGCTTGCCGGTTGCCTCATAAAGTTTGTTCAGTGAGGAGAAGAAGTTGTTGCTCTCCTTGCCCAGTTTATGAATCGCTCGCAGCAAAACTGAAAAAATAATGAATTTGCTTTACATCACTGTTAAATATATGTGTGAAGCACTGCAGGTCTTCAAGAATAGATATATATTCGGCACTCAGTGTTTTCTGACTATTCAGTAAGCACTCTGGCGTGAAAACATGCACATATGTATGTAAAATTAGACAATTATGAATGTTAGGACATCAATAATTTTTTTGTTCTAAAAGAAATACAAGGGGCCCTGGCTGCTATTTAAAGCCATTTCACCTTATATTGAGAATTGTATTTGTGTTGATTATGTATACCCACATTAGTTCATTTGGTATTTGTGCAAGATTAATGCAAAGAAATGGAAATTTTAAACAAATTAACCTCTGAAACGATTTGATAGCAAGTAAGGCTGTTTTGGAAATTAGTAACTTTATCATAAATAGGAACATACATATTGTGCATATGTCACACGAATTTCACATGAGGTAGACACAGGCTATTCACACAGCTATAGTTCCAACAAACTAATATTGTAACTTCTACATGGATTTCTCTTAAAACATGCTCATCCAATAAAGATACTTTTTAACTGGCCTTCGATTATAATATCCCTAATTTATTTGAAGTATGTATGTCCAAGGATATCTCTTCTAATTTTAACAACTACATTAGCTTTACAAAACAGTTGAATTACCCTACTGCTTCATTATTTGTTAATAACCCTACAACCTACTCGTACCTACCTAAACATGCCTTTCTTAATTCTAGTCACAAAATTTTTTTGCACAACATTTATTAACACAAACAATATATAAGTTAACACATTTATGTCTTTTGTATAGGCAAAAGATAGTCTTAGTGCAAAGTTGCATCTCCTTTTTTTAATTGTCTAATGAATCTCATGAAAAGGTATCGACCTCATTAATGAAACTTGATTTGTATGTAGCATGTACATACATATGTATTAATAGATGTAAATTAGATTTATAGGATAAACTTACAAGCACAGTTGATGAACAATGAAGTATCACTCTGTAGACAGTCCATATAAGTATCCATACTGGAGGCAGTGGCAATTATTTCCAGTAAAAATACCACCTCTTGAGGCTCAATTGTGTTCACATATTTGTCAACAGTCTTTAAAATGCAATCAGATTTACTTTTAAACTCATGAGCCATGAACTTCACGAAATTAACTGATACATTTATGTCTTGAGATTCATTTGACATCAGAATATTGTAGGCAAGATTTAAAACCAGCATTCTTGATTCCGGTTCCAGCTTTGAATACAGTCTTTCTATATATGTGTTTTCTACTCCAATTAGATATTCTATAATCAAGTGTGGATATTCTGTGATACCATTATTATACATATATGCTAAAGAGTTTAGTAGAGAGACATCATCTGGCAATACATTTGGCTGGCCCAAGAGGATGTTGTAAACGATCATAGCTGCAGCTGCTGCTATTTTATCATTCTGGCCCACCAAGCTGTTCAGTATTATTGAGTCGAACTTGTTCCATATCATAATTTGGTTGAACGGATTGTTAACAACCAAATTGCCGAGCGCTTGGATCAGAACTGTCATACATGATTCAAATTTCTTTTGTATCTCTTCGTTTAAGAAGTCGACGCTTGGATGTTGGTACTCCGTGGCCAGTATGAGCATGGAATCTAAGATGGATAGTTCCTTTGAAATGTACGTCTGCATTTTGGTGCCAGCGGCCGCGCAGGAGCGCACCAGGCGGAGGCACTGCTCCGCGACGGCCAACGTGCTGCGGTTGTACGACGCTTGCTCCACATCCAACCGCATTATATGTAGTACTTCGGCGATTAGACGTAGCGTATACTCCGAAGCTTTTTTACTGTTAAAAACACGACTTTATTTTGGATACATATATACAAAATATAGCTGAAATTACTATAGCAAATATTAAATTGCTTACGGTCGCAATCGCCCGGTCTCTGCATCCCTAGACAGTTGTGCTTCCGCACGTAGCATTTCTTCTACGGCGTCCCATTCTCCTGTTTCTAATTGAAAATTAATTAATTTGGCATCTAATAATATTTCCTCCGCGAACCACACGCTCTTATCTCGGGACATGTTTAACAAACAGCAATAATGTTGTGTTAATTTTCATCATCTACAGTTCTGCCATTTCTGCACGCTGAGCAGTATTTGCAGTGCAGATCTCTCAAATCTGTCATGTGTCATTCGGTATATGACAATTTGATATTGGATGGTTGTATGGTACACCAACTACTAATAAAATCATTATTTAAATAACAAGTAATATTTTTATAAAATATGAATATAATTATAAAAACAAGTTAAAAGGAAAACGTTGAATACTGGCTGAATATCACTGTCAAACAATATTACTGAATACTGATAATTACAATGCTACAATATTACATATTTTTTTAAGTTCTTATAAGTGAACATCGAATCTGATTTAATAATTCAGTATAAAAATAATTTAAGTGTTTGAAAGACGATTTCTTCAATAAATGTAGGATCAGTTTTAGTACATTTTTCGATCGTAGTACTGTACACCCAGCGAATAGTCGCCTTGTCCCGCCCCCGTTCCCCTAACGTGTGGTCGGACGAATGAGAGGTAAGCGGCGAGAATGGCATTTGTGCGTGAAATTGTACGAGTTTTTATGTGAACAAGTGAATATTTCTCACAGTATTACCATTAGCCGATGACCCTTAGTGTATTAGTGTAATTATTACATTTAGGAGAAGTGTCTTGCAATTATGTGCCGTTGGAAAGCGTTAATATATCAAAAAATGTATGAGTGATTGTCTCGGGGTGGTATCCTGAGTTTGTTTCGTGCCGTGCAATAATGGACCGAGTTCCCGCTAACATCATTGGAATTTAAAATATTCGGTGAGTCATCAACGTTTTTGAGCTGTGTCTAGACTTGTCGAATTACAAAGTTGTTTTGGAAATCCGAGTAAAAGTTGCAATGCAAGTAATGCATGTTCGAATTTTTTCAAAAAGTCAGCGTCGGTATTCGTGTTAAGAATGTTACTATGTCTAAGGATGATCTTGTAACAAGCGATGAATGAAATGTAAATACAATATTGTATTACCTCGTCGTAAAATGTTTTTTTTGGCAACCGGCCAACCTTATCTTGCCTTTGAACAGTCGTCACATCGTATCCGTACTGAAAGAGCATTCGCAAATCGTAAACATTGGGCTAATGATCTGTTTTATGTAAATATATATTACGTTATACAAGGCGAATATTTAGATAAAGAAGCCTATATATGCGATCTGCACTCTGCTCCAGTTATTCGTTTTCGAGTGTATTTAATTTCCATATTTTATTTGTATTGAAACTAATCTAATAACTATCATTATTCTTATCTATGAATGTACTCGGTAGTTTTTGAACAATAATTAAAAAAATAAATAAACAGTAAAACCGAAATAAAATTTAAGAAATGCATTAAACCATATTATAGTATTTTCTTTGAAATGAAGAATTTCATCATCATTAGAAACTGCTTTATTATAATATCCTATATTCAGTATACAGACAGCATGGTATACTAGAAAGTTTATTAATACCAATTACTGATACTATGAAGATCTATTACTTTTTTCTACAATAATCAAATCACCCTTTTTGATTAATGATTAATAATAATCATTTTGTATATCCTGAAAAAAAACACCAACTTATTTATGATTAAAACATCTATACACCCACTTTCTATTTTAAGATAGCCTTGTCTATGCCTCCATAAGATCCTTGCTCATGTGTGCCATCAGCTGCAGTAAAATTGCCATTATGCAATTCAATCATAAATATATTTCCATGCTTGCTCAACCTTAAGTGATAAAACAACATGAAATTTTAATATATATTCGTAAGTAGGTAATAAATAAAAAAAAAATACTTTGAAAATCATCAATGCAGAAATTACTAGTACAAAATTATTTATATTGTTGCCTTGAACTCAGCCTTTTTCCTTCCTGGAATAAGACATTCTAGTTATTAACTAAATTGTCATATAGAAATTTCCATTAAGTAACAATATAAATGAATAATTTAGATTTTAATACAATATTGTATGATATTGATTTGCAGGAAAAATAGTTTTTACAGGATGGTGTTAATAATATGGCTAAAGAAAGTCTTTCTGAATATAAAGTGCACATAAAGGGGGAAGTTGAAAATTTTAAGTTTAGTTAAAAAGTTACATGTTTCTACAATTCAGAATGAACTTTGTCATGTTTTACACTGTCTCTTTGTCTCTCTCTTTTTCTCATCCATAGCCAAGTCTATCTCTAATATTAATCTATAATACTTGTGTTGTTGTCCAGAATTTGTCAAGATGACAAGATTTTGCAATGTTAGAACTATATCCACATGTCAGTTCTCTCACAGGTTAGACAGAAAACATCAAATGGCACATTTCTACCCTTATAGACCCAAAGTGCTTTCTCAATATTCTTTGTTCTTTTCATATATGCATACCTGTGGTGGTTATGACTCTGATAATGAAGCCTATAAAATGATAAGCCTCAAAGGACATCCTATCGAATGATAGGATGTATTATGTAAGGAGGTATTTTAAATTGAATCATTTTATAATTTTCAGTGTTCAGTCAAAGATTGCAATAAAAATTTACCTCAACTCAAAATCTATATTTGGATATTGATGTGAATAGGGTGATAAGTTACATACATTTTTCAATTAGTCCACCTCTGAGCATAATATTTATCGAAACATTGTCATCACTGTGTAGATTTTTCACAGAATGTTAGCCATTGTTATGAAAACTATACATTGAAATGCACAGTGCATTGTTGTGATGCAAATCAAAGGCCGTGGAAAAAAAGACAGGACTAAACTGGAAAATAATATAAAATTCTCATCATTGATGTTCAATGTAATTGTTGTGT